>JARJDZ010005278.1:0-16970 GCA_030264555.1 Aleochara sp. GC000083 | reverse complement strand
ACCCAGGACGTCGTGCTATGTCTATAACGTTCCTACCGTGGTGGAAGTTGCCATCATAGGGTTGTAAGTCTGGGTTAGTTAGGTCGTGTCCATTCGGGTTGTAAGTCTTTTGCTTTTTTCATTTTAAATTTTAAAATTCTCGTAAAAAATTTGAAGATAATTCATTACATAAATTAAACCGTAAAAAATTTATAATATTCTGGACGATTTTTTTATGGAAATAATTACAATTTTATAATTGCGTTCATTAAACCGGAAATTTTCAGTTTAGAAGTTTTCTAATTATTTTTTTTCTTGCCAATTGTTAATGAGGTCATTGTTTAATATTAATTTCTAATTGCAAAGAACAATGAATTTTTAATGATAAGTCAACAACACGAATGGAAGCGAAGAATTATCAAGGTTCTTTGAACAACTCTTCAATTTACGACCGAAAGGGTGCATCAATATTTTATAGCTTCTTTAAGGACCAATTTTTAATGATAAATTTATTCGTGTTTCTTTATGTTATAATGGGCAATTACAAAAATATGGAGTACGTAATATAGTTAGATTAGTTAGATTCGGATTCAATTCTCGTAAAACATCTCATTCCATTTGGGACGTAATTGCGCGATACAAACTTTCCATCCATAAAACCATTTGCCCAGTGCTGGCTGGACGCTCTAAGAGGTGGATCTATTAAGGTCCTGGGTCATGGAGTCAGGAATGATGGAGGTCGTCTGCACGACACATCTCTCTATACATACGTGTCAGACTAGGCATGAAATATGAACACGGGCCGAAATTAATCGCGCCATTTGAAAGTTTCATCATCGTACATGGCATGCAAGCCTTGTAATTGTGTGTCCAGCCATCCCAGCCGCATCGACTGGAGCCGTCTGGATGGGCTTAATTCTAAGTAGCAGGAGGCATACGCGTCCGAGACGGGCCGCAATCCTTTTTAAATCATTTTAATTAATTGCTTCTAGTGGCGAGCACGTACGGACGTCCATTGAATACGTAATGCTGCACTAATTAATTTCGCCCGCCCCGACAACAAACGTAAACATTTTGTTATCATCGCGCACGAGATAACACAATACGCTGCATTGGGTCCGATTGTATGGTTGGAAAATTTATGCGGCAACCTGATACAATGAGCGTATACTTGTATAATTTTCCGCATGTTTACCGGCAATTATTCGTCTTCGTTCGCCTGGAATGCGTATCGACATTTTGGCAAACGCGCCATTGTATTTCCTGGAATATGAGCGGGCGTGATATCCGGGAGGCGGTGCAAATATCCGCTGTTTAGCGAGCATATGCTTGGGTGGCTTTTATGCTAAAATATTTCGCTGTCAATATGTTGCGTCGAACAATTACATGCGAGGCGGGATGGAAATTTTTTGGGGACCATCCAAATTGTGGCCGATTACCCCTTATCATCATCACGATGATCATCATGGGCGATCGTAATCCGAGCCATCGCATTCACGCGCGCGTTTCGGTACGAAAACGAGTTCGTCGTTCGTGCGTTTTATCATCGGTACGCGCTTCAATCGTTTTCGACGTTTCGCTGTAAATTCCGGATATCATTTCATTCATGTTGTTTGTTGTTGACGCGTTCGGTCGGTCGGTTCGTGGCGGGTCCGTGGGTTGGTTGGTTGTTTGTGCTTGCGGGTCGGGTTCAACCACTTTCACGCAATTTTAACGGCGCGTATTTTAGGGGCGGTATTTACCCGAATGGAATCGGTGGCATTCCTTGAAAATCGTTTCGCTACTTGTGTATGAATGTGCGGTATTCCCTTGTTCATTTATTTCGAGTGTTTATAGCCTTGAAATTGCCAAATTTAGTCAAGATTTAGTGAGTTATCCCATTTATCTTATGTCCATTTGGGTGTTAAACAGATAAAACTTCCAAATTCTTGGAGTATCAAAACAATAACAAAATTAAGTTCACATTTTAAAATCCCTTCAATGATGAAGAAATTTTCTGACCTCAGGATTCGATTCCATGGTATGACAAGTCTGGCCATTATCATTAAGCGTTATCAAACACCATAAACATGATCAGCTTGCTGAGGTTGGAGGCGGCAGCACGCACGCACCAGCAATGAAATGAAAATTGATCGTGGAGGCCGCAATTTCTCGCCCCGGTGCCGGTGGTGATGGTGGCACTACCCGATGTCGCGTTTAACCATTTTATAACATGAAGCCGCCCGCTTCGTCTGCCTACTCCACAGTACCAGCTGCTACCAATCCGCCCCCGAACGTTTATTATTCTATCGTATTATCGTTGGGAGCTCGTTGGGAGGTGGCTTGAACATTGCCCAAAGTTGAACAACTCAACTAACTCCTCAGTAATCGGGCCGTCACACGCATCTTGACATTGAACACAGGGCAGCCGCATGAATGTCAAACGAAGCGAAACGAACGCGGAAAATTACTAATTAATTCGAACGTGTTTTCCGCAACGCCCCCGCCACCTATTGCAATCATTTTTCATCGGATTTTTATACAAAGGCAGAAAACGTAATAGGTACGTTTATTTATGTACGTCTTGTGTTCGCGCGATTACTGTGATTACGGGCACGCTCGTCGTACGCCTGTTTATAAATAATTATGGAAATTTCAATTCCGCGTGTTCCCCGTAGTAAACAACGTGTCACATGCAAATTATTGCATGGGCGAGAGGGAAGGAAGGGGTCAAGTTGGATTTTATTTTTATTTTACGTTTCGCACGTTCCCGACTAAAATTAGACGTTCGTCCGTCTTATTCGCAATTCTCCTTTATTCGCTGTGAGTGCTGACTCGATGTATTGTTGTTGTTTTTTTTTTCTCTTTTTGTTGCGAGTGCGTGCACGCAATTACTGGCCTTCGTATTTCACGTCCACGTTTCGCACGAACTCAGTCGCGAAATATGTTTGCGAAGAAGAAATGGAAGGGAAACAGCCAAAATGAAGTCGAGCATATATAGTTTATTTGTTCTAGGAAATGATATTTCTTAGACGAATCCCTTGGGTGTTTTTCCCCGACTAACGTGGCTTGGTACAAATATAAAATATGCAAAATCTCGCATTTTGCGACATTTATTAATTCAACACCATTTCTGTTGTTTCAGATCGCAGCTGGTGAAGGCAAACCACAAAGCCCTTATCACCACCACCAACACAACCAGCAGCATACCAGCCAAAGCCAGCAGCAGCAGCAACCACACCATCATCCGCACCACCACCACCAACACCACCACCAGAACCAACAACACCAACAATCCAGGATGACAGTCAACTCGCAGTCGGGCCCGAAATCGCCCCGACCCTCCGAGGACCTGATCAGCACTGCCACATCAGCATTGAGGCGGCTCAACTTCAAGACGGGTCGCGGCACGACCAAGAGCAATAAGAGCGGCGGTGGCGGCGGCGGCTCGCAGCAGAGCGTACCGAAGGTGATCGTGATGGGCTCGAGCACCACCTCGGAGACGACGATCAACACCAGCACGGACAGCTCGAACACGATCGTCACGACGATGACGGCGACGGACGGTGAGATCACCGAAGACAGTTTGGATATGAACGAGCCGCTGGATTTGTTTGCCAGCGAGCCGGTGCACCAGCACACCACCACCGCCGAGGTGCTCCAGCCGACGCTCGTCTCGCCGAAGACGCCGCCCACGGCGAAGCAGCACACGCCGCCAACGGCCATGCAGGCCGATGTAAGCAAGTTCACATTCGATATGCAATCACCGTCGGAGGGTGTCGAAAATAAGACGCCGACGAATGTGGATGTCGCAGATGGTGCTGGAGGAGGCACCACGTGCAAGAGCGTGGATGCGCTCATGGAGGAGCAACTCGATGCCATCCGCTTCGAAGCGCGTCGACGTAATAGTTATAAGATAGCGGCGCAGGGGGATTATGATCGTATAGAAACGGCATCGTCGGAGGAGCAGACTCCGAAGGCGACGAGCTCCATGTCACCACGTCGTAAAAAGTCAAGTAGGAAGCATCGACATTCGCCGAGCAAATATAAAGGAGGCGATAAGTTCGTCTATGATGAACAACACATTGCAAAATATTCAAAGGCAAGGGAGACTCCACCGCTTCCAGACCTCCGGGTCGACTTCTTCAACGAGACCGTAGACGGCACCCACGAAGATGCGCTCTTCGTGCCAGCACCAGCCATGGAGAAACGCGGCAGCGTTTGTCTCAACAAATGTCTACGCGAAGTCGGCGCTCAGCTGGATGCAGCCGGCAGCGGCACCGGAGGCACCGGTTCGCCTATCAACGTGACCACCAACCCTCTGGAGAACGCCGACCGCGGGGGCGGCCGCAAGCTACCACAGGCGACCATCGTCGTCCAGCAGCCATCGCTCAGCGTCGACAATGCGAACGTCGCGACGATTCTATTACGGAACGGCGCCGAGTTCGTGTCGAACGTGGAGGCGCACGCCGCCAAAAAGCAAAAGGAGGAGAACGTCAAGCAGCTGCTGGACGTCGCCAACAATCTCACGCTGGAGGAGATACACGACTTCGAGATGAGGTACGCTGACAGATATACAAGACGACATTAATGTAATGAATTAGCTGCAGTGCAGTCTGTCGGCTGCGGTTCATTCATCCGTCGTCTATTTTTAATCTCTTAGATCTTTCGAGAGCTTCCCCGAAAGAGGAATGGTTTTGTACATGCATGTGCGCCTCCATTTCGCACTTTTCCTGTTTCGTACGAAAATACGCGCGCGGATGATAAATGCACCATGGCGCGGCGCGGCATAAATGCCGAAAATTCGCACAGTTTGTGCGTTTGGCCTTAACCGCCGCATGTCGGACAGACGAACATATGTCCCTCGAGTTTGGTTGGTGGTGCATTTATCTTGGCCCGCTGTTCGGAGATTTCGCGAAGCTGATTTCTTTCGTTGCTCTGTGCAGGTACGGGAGCCCGCATCACAATCGGTCGCAGTCCGTCAAGATGCCCGGCAGATCTTCCGGAAGACCCAATTACTTATGTCTTCCACAGCAGCGGTCGCGTGTTGCCTCCATGCCCAACACCGGCGTCGAGGAGGAGTACTACCGCCTGCGGCACTTCTCCATCACTGGCAAAGGTGTTGTCAATCGTGGAGATAGTCTCAAGAGTCGTCGCTCCAGGTCGAATAATTCAGTGGCTTCCAGTAATTCAAGGTAAGCTTTCTTTCGATAATGTCACATCAATCATTCGGTTTCCCGTTCGGTGGTTTTGGGTTGTTGTTACATGCAGAACAATCAAATCAATTGATTTTGAGGTATCTTCAACTCGTGAGGTACAACTTGATGGATGGATTTATCTTTAGGGAATTGCCTTAGTTCAAATTTGAAATGATCTTCAGATTTCAAACAGTAATCTCAAATGATTCGTTTTTGCTTTCCTGAAACATTTGTTTCGGTTGAAATTTACTTGACAGCTAATTAACTACATGATATTATTTTCGGAGAAACCTGAATTTCATCTTGTAAAAACCTGCTTCGAATTAAGATCTATTAATACCATTCATTGGAAGTGAAATCTTTATTTCATTGTCGCCTAGAACATTTCAGAGTTCATAAATCATTTTGTGCAAAATGCTCGTCAGTCGGACCAACGAGGCATTGATAAATTGACCCTTAAAAATGCACAATATTTGCCATTGATCCGCGCGTCCCAGATTTGCTTCAAACGTGTTTCGTTCTTTTATCGCACATGGCGCAATATTCGTAATTGAATAGGCGATGCTACCGAACAATGGCTGACAGCAACGTAGCCGTCAATAGAATCCAACAAGTCCTGTTTGCACTCGTCGTCACTTGAAATGTTGATAAATAGCTTTGATGCTGCCGGCCCGTTATAAATAAACTTCTTTTCATGGGGCGCACGCGCTGCTGTCGACAAGCAACTTAGCAGCAACCCATTGAGTCGGGGCAATACAAAGCAAAGCCCATATATTTCTATTAATGCGATCGCTACAGAGTATTCGAAACTTTTGACCTCATTGCCAATAGAACAATCATCATGCATCTCTTATTGAAACACCCTGTTGATGAAAATATGGGGTGTGATGAATCCTGGGAGGAGGTTGTAGCATATCGGGTTTGTTTTGTCTTCGCCATAATGAACGCCAACGTCACCAATCGTGTTGTATAACGGAAGGCGACCATCTTGGATGTGTGGGCTGAATGTCATCCAGTCGGCCGCCATGCGCATCCCCTAGTGGTCGGAATTAGCGACGTGGCTTGTCATCATCATCCCCATCGACGCCATCGTCATCGACGATAAGTCGTAGGTGGCTGGCTGTGGTATATTTTTGTGTTTGCGTCACATTCGCGTGCAGATCGAGAAATCCGGGATCCGGAAAGGCAAAGCAACGGGGGAAAAACCGCGCTGGTTGAGTGAGTGTCATCGACGAAAACGAACCATCGACCATCTTTGCATGTATAATAGATGAGAGAACAGCGCAGAAGGGCTCTCGTTTTAATCCGATTATGATTGATGCGGTCCGATGGTCTATGATAATTCGATTAGCCGCGGGATAGGCCGCGTTGTGTGTATGTGTGGGTGGGTATGGGTTGGACGGGATAGCGCACCTAAAACACGTGTGTCCCAAGATATTCGGGTTCGCTAGGTAAACACAAATATGTTGCGGATTTATCCACGGGTTGCGGGGCGAGAGAGGTCAACACTGAGTGTTTCAATATGCCCCGAAAAATGCGATTAAACTTTGTGGGGAAGATGACAGGGTCTGACGTGTAAACGGGGAAAGTTCTGAGGGACATTTGACGTAAACCCTATGTGGTTCGTAGATGGGAGCGTGTTGTCGACAGATTGCTCTGAAACTAGGACTGCATGGGGTTTGTGATATATGACCGATATTGATAGGGACGTGTGTGGTCGGTGTATGAAAGCGGCGGCGGCGGTGGCGGCGCGTCCCACCTGGATGGATGGGTCCGGGTGCACGCTGAGCCGAGATGTTTAGAGGGATGCTGTAGTTTAGTTCGTGCGTGAAACTCTTCACGGCAGCATCAATCTCGTGCCTCCTAGTGCCTGTCGCATCCTCTCGCGGTTATCATATCACTGGTGGCAGCGTGGTGCCCACGAAGACGACCCCGTGCACTGCCCTCAGATTCGTAAGCAGTGCCTCATATATTCCTCTTTATGGTGTCCCCCAAGTTGTAAATATATATTATATTACAAACTCGATTTCGGCAATTTGCCATCGAAAATGGAAATTTGTGGTAATTTTTTGTCGAAATATTTTGTAGTCTGAGTGAAAACGTAAACGACGTCTGGGTAACCATTTATTCATGCGTTTGAATCCCGACACGAAATTAAATGAGCGTTGAAAATCTCCTTCTTCACTCGTAAAAATGCGCTCAACTTTTCTTTTTCTGCTCGTTTGCTTTTTCATTTGCGTTTCCCGTTTTACAATGCGTCTCGCACGCCAAACGAAACCATTTATATTTTTGAATGGCGCGTTTACCTTCCTGAAATTCATAAAATTTTCATACGTTTTCTTTGCAATTTTCATAAATCCATATTCCACATAGAAATTGAAATATATGCGCAATTTAAAAAGTTTACTACTTCAAGTTTTAACGGGTCGTAATTTAGGTGTTACTCACTTGTCATCCACTCCCTAGGGAATTTTTGTGAAAAAACTGCTGTGCGTCTGAAAGGACGAACCGATCTTCACCCACACTCGACCAGGCGATTTTTTGCTCATTTTATGGCGCCCATTTTTATAATTTGGTTTCTATGTCATCCCCTAACGCGTAAACTATATATAGATATAAGCAGACCGTGTACCCATTAACATTTCCCACATTTGCACGTTTTTCGCATTTTCCCCAGCGGCATTTGACATTTCGCTGCCATCATCCAAATTCTCACGGAAGTTGTCGGCATCCTTCTTCGCTGCCATCTTATGGTACTATCCTGCAAACTTTTCTGACCTACTAACATGCCCTATTTGCCGACTCTTACGTTCGCAATTATGTCAATCCTTATTTTTATGCGTCGGCCGTAATTTCTTTTATTGCACATTGACATGTTTCAGCACGGAGCAGCTGCCGGTGGTGTCCACGGCGAACTCGGCGCGCACGTCCGCCAACTGCAGCTTGGCGTCTTCCAGAGAGTCGTCGACGAGTGCCCCAGGACCGATGCCGTACCGCGTCCTGATGCTGGGCGGCCCCGCCGTCGGCAAATCCTCCCTCGTCTCGCAGTTCATGACTTCCGAGTACTTGCACGCGTACGACACCAGCATAGGTGAGTACACATCCATGAATGATGGCTCCAGCATTCCAATGTAGGCCAGCAATAATGCTATCAGCGCGTTGTAAGGGGGCAGGTATGGAATTTCAACCTGCTTTATGAAATAATTGATTGATTGCACATGCATCCGGCCGACATGCATGGGCGCGGACCAACGAAATGGGCAAATGCAATCTAACCGCCGCCCCCGTCTCCGCAAGGAAGCTCCATGCATATGGAAATTACTCATTTGTTCGACGATATCGACGCAACCAGAAATGCGCGCTCATCAACTTTCATATTTGCTCGCCTTTCGCGTTTCAATATGTAAGCCGGCCGAACATGCACCATCCGCCATTAATATTAATTCGCGATGAAGCCGCATTTTCTGCCGACATGAATATTTTAGATTTAGTTTCGTCGTCGTCGTCGGAGGATCATGGGAAGTTTTTCATTTTGATTGAAACCAAATTTGCGCTTAATTCAATTACCACAGCATCATGTCGCTCGCATAAAAGAGCGCCAATTATTCTTCATCGACGCAAAATGTATTAGCAACCTTCATCCCACGACCTCACCTGACACTCATGATGATGATGATGATACTCTCTGGGCGAGCATCACCAACACCCATGTCGGGCGTGTGCAGGGATAGAAAATTGGTTTCAAACTTGCTGATGAGATTACGACCCTCTGCTTCGAGCAAGATGCAGCACGAGGCGGCGCAAATATAAATGTAAACTATGGCGATGATTCCCACTCGACGCGCGCGGAAATTGCTTTATCAACACAATGTTTACAATTGATCGACTGTCGTATTGTGATTACATTGTCACATACATCTTGCATATTTGCACAACAAATTGTTATTTCAATTCGATTTCATTTCAATCAACATTTACCAGACAATTATTTGCGGTTTTCAAAATTACAATCTTTATTCTGAATTTTGCATCGATCTTCGTGGGTTATCAAACTCATTAAAACACTTTTAATTTTCCCACCACACCGTGCAACTTATTAATCTCATTATGAATTTTAGATGACGACAGTGGAGAGAAATCCGTATCAGTATTGCTTGCCGGCGAAGAATCCGAACTGATATTCATCGACTTTGCGACGGCGGATCTATCCGTAAGTATAAACCGTTCGGCAAACTACGGCCCGAACTTTTAATGGCCAAGTCTGGCCGAAAGTTTTAATTGCACACCAATTTTCTCGTCGCTTTTGTAGCCGCAGAACTGTATCAGAAAATACACGGATCCGCACGCGTATTGCGTGGTTTACTCCTGTGCGGATCGCTCCAGTTTGAGCTGCGCCGAGATGATCCTACAAACCCTTTGGACCCTGGACACAATCAGCACCCGCGCCGTCATCCTCGTGTCCAACAAAGCGGACCTGGTGCGTTCGCGAGCCGTCAGCACTGAAGGTAGGATTTATTATTCATTTTTTTCGCTGCGTGCACGTTTGATGTCTCGAACACGTTAACAACGTGTAGTAATTCGGTTGCATGTTCCCTGCTCGTTTGGCCCCCAACCCTTTGAGCCATTAGTGGTACGATACTACAATTACGATTATCTTTACAATACGTACTCGTATTTGAACAGGCTATTTGTAAGCGATAACGTTAGTTTGATTGGATTTCGTCGGTCGGTGGTTGTTTACAATTCGGATCAATTTGCGAATTGGACGTTTGCAATTACCCCCTCACCCCCACTCCACGCACTCTGGTGGAATCTAGTCGGCTATTGTATTCTGGTTTTTAATAAGCTTGGCACGCCGTTTCGTGAACTATATAATTCGTTGTATATTATGCTGTCATGCACGATTTAATCGTCATAAATTCGCAACGCTTGTTGTTGTGTGCTGCAGTGTTCGTATTCAATTAGTTTCGCCTGTTTGGCAGCATACATCCGTGCCGTTAGTTTGCATTAGTTTCCAGACGTAGTTTGCGCTTGCTAATATGTGGCAGGCTGTCGGATGGTGGCCGCCGAACGCCATAAAACACGCCAGCCTAACAAGAAACAATAGCTCATACACACGAAGACGACGTCGCCGTCGGAGTCGTCGACGACGTGCTCCACTTGCGCGCCTGGCACAGAAGCGATTTCGCAGATTATTGTGTAATATAGTTGGTAGTTGCGCCTCTGTGTTGGTTGCTGATGGTAGCATTTTGCTGGAGGAGTTCTAAAGCAATTGAAATGACGGCGACCACATAACGTTGAATATGCGTTCGTGTTCTCGGTTCGTGTCTCCTTTATTGTCTTCATTGTCCTGCATAGCAATGTCTCTGGACTGGGGTCTGTTTTGTGTCCGGAAATTCTAAGACCATCCTGAATATACTATTATTTTCGCAACCAACGTTGCATAATTGAACAAATGCATATTTCAACATTTGTTTATCCAAACGTCAGAACCAAAATTTTTCGAATGTCATCAACCGATCCCCCCGTTTGAACTGCATCGTGCAACGAAACTATCAGGCGAAATCATCACTTACAAACAGTCAACGAATCCCACGCGCTCAAAATGTCCGTGTACGAACGCCTCAACAAGGAGGACGACAAGTTCTTCGACTTCCTTCAAGGGTACTTGCGCTCCTTCAAGGGCAGCGACAACCTGCAGGAGGTGACGGGTCGCGCCGTCGCCCTCTGGGAGAACATCCACAATCACAACGACCTGCACGTCTATAGCAGCGCCAATATTCGCAAGATGCCGATCAAGATCAAGCGCGCGCTGATGCGCTGCTGCGACACGAAGAATAAGCGGGTCGCCAAAGTGACCAAATGGCTCAACACGAACGCGATGAACGAGAAGAAGAAGAACATGTCGAAGAAGCATATTAAGAAGCCGTATGTACCGGATGCAGTCCAGCATCCGAACGGGCACACGTCGCGCGATATGAATAAGCTGCTGAAGGAGCGCGGTCGGAACGCGCGCGTCTCCACGAAGATGGTGCCCAAAATACCTGCTCGTCCTGGGCTGCGTACGTCGCAGAGTCGTAGTCGAGCGAGGACACGAAAGTCGAGCACGAGAAGCTCCACAGCGCGCGAAGCGGATTATTTGTTTGCGTTGCGACGCGCTGAAGATCTTGATGAAACCATGGAGGACGTCGACGAGGAGAATAAGGACGATGCTGGGCGGAAGAGTCGTCCACGTCGAAGGACACCCACACGGCAACCAATGTCGACTAGTAGTGGTAGTGGAGGAGCAAGCGATGATGAAACCCGCTGAAGAAGTTTAAAGAGTTGAAATCATTTCTTTTAAATTTGCGTTTGTAAGTGAAGCCTGATAGTAGATGATACTTTAGGATCATCAATTCCATCTTCTCGTAACATCTTCCCCAAATAATAAAGTATTTTCGATTCTTAGGATGTAATGAATAATTCAATTATTTTCAAGGATTTTCTTTCGTGAACTTCTTGCAATAATTTTTGCTACTCTTTCATTTCTGATCCTTGATTACTTCTCGGTAATATTCTTAGAAGATGATGATTTATTACATTATTATCATCGCTTCCTTATTGCGTTTTCAAGCCTTGGCCTTTGATGGCATTTTCTTTTCATAAAATACCTTTGCGCTTTCAATTAGGACGCCTTTCAAGCGATGATTTAATTGCGTGCTCGTAAAGAAATTACCACTCAAAATGTGCAGGTGAAAATTTTCAAAATTGAAAAGAAAATACAATTCCAATTAATTACGAAGCGCTTTGATACATGATACATGATTCGGTGCGACCCAGTTTGAGATTCGCCGAAATATGAGAGGGAAACAATCAAAAATTACAATCTGCTGAGATGGCGTAAACGCAATTACGATCCTCCCATCGCAGTACGATTCGAAGGGAAAAAAATAAGACGCAGAGGAAGTAATCAAGCGGATGCAAATTCAAAGCAATACCCAAACGAAATGAAACGATTCGCGCTGAGGGCGGAAAATGCGAGACTGAAACATTTGCGACTTGTAGACGAATGGCAGCGATGGCTATACAATGCCCCGGCTTTTCGCTTCGAATTGATTCCGTTCGGTTTAAACTTGATCTTGTTTGCGAGTTATCCATTAGTTGGAGGGCTCGGCGAGCGCGGCGTAATTACGAGAGCGTAGAAGGAGGATTTGGTCTGTCGCCGAAGTTGAAATCAGTCGTTAGTTGATGCGCCCGTTTAGTTTCTATTCATAGCTTTATCTGCGCTAACGATACGCGGCGCGCACGCTGCCGGATAAAGTTTTATTGCGTCGCTTCGGATGGATATGCTGCATCGCAGCGCAATCGCAATTGATTCTCAAGCGGCGGGCCTGATGGTCGCGCTCGTCGTTGTCGACGCCGCTCCAGTTTTCGCACCAATGTGCCCCCAACGCTGCCGCCACCGGCTGCAGGACGTTGAACTCGATGCGGCATGGATATCCTTACGCATTGTCGACGGCGGCGGCAGCAGCGGCGGCACGTTTTGCACGTACGCTCGTTGTGTGATGCTTTTGCACGCTTTGCCTTCCACTCAGTTGACCTCATAACCGATTAACGTATCCCTCCGCCTCTACAACCCTGCACAACCTGCCCCCGCATCCCCATGCATGAATTTGTTGCATACGTTTTCTGCAAGTCGCTAGATTGATGTAGTTATTAGTTGGATTTGCAAAATGTCGTGTACTGATTGTTGTTTGATCGCAGAGGGGAAATCGATGGCGACATCCTATGACTGCAAGTACATAGAGACCTCTGTGGGCATCAATCACAACGTGGACGAGCTCCTTGTCGGAATCCTGACGCAGATTCGGCTCAAGCTGGAGAATCCGGAGAGGTCGCGCGACCTCTTCCGCAAGCGCAGCTCGTCGAAGCGCAACCACAATCGCAACAAGTCGACGGGCACGTCGGGTGCGGCGACACCCACCATCGGCAGCGCGCAGAACTCGCCGAAGAAGTACCGCGGCTCGCGCACCTCCGCCAGCCTGAAGGTGAAGAGTCTGCTGGGGAAGGTGTGGGCGCGCGATAGCAAGTCCAAATCGTGCGAGAACCTCCACGTCCTCTAAGCGGCGCCGGCAGGCACGACGGACGTGGAAACATCCTAGTTTTTTTAAACGCCGAGGAAACAATAATTCATCCGATCCACGCCGACTCGACCCATTCATTTCGGTAGTTCTTCCACAAGGTGCAGCTAGCTATGGGGTAGTCTCAGCTTCAGTCTCGTTTTCGGTCATATTTCATTGACGGGTTGCCAATCGACTAGCAAATTTCCAAGGAAGAGATCACAACTCAGCAATACTATAGATAACTTGGAATCCACTCGTGGAAGAGATATGTAAACAACTAATTTTGAGGATTTTTTGAAGAAAGGGACGAATATTTTGATTTATCATGCGAATAGTAGGCGGCAAAAAAACGTAGCAAATCGAAATCATTTCTGCAAATTGCACCCGATGGCCGTGCACAATTTGAAAACATATCGTTCTGCATTTATTATGTCGACTCTGCGCGACCGATCGACCATTTCGAACACACGTTTGTACCCAATTATTAGAATGATACCAGAGTTGATTCGTGACACATAATTATACCGCGTTTCGTACGTATTTGTAATAATAATCGATTAGTTTAGACCAAGCGCGTGAACTTGACGATTGATTAATCAATTATGAAATTAATTACTTTACACGTTTTCCATACCTGACGCGAGAAAACTGATGACGCTACGCTGTATTGATAACGATTTGATGAGCATTTTCGAGATGATATAGTAGTTGGAGTACCTTTTTCAATTTTAATATAAATATTGTATTAAAGATCCAAATTAGAAGGAAAAAAAACTATGATATAATTACAAGATACAAAAGAGCAAACACCAAGATTTTTGATGAATTGATCACTAGTTGTTTACACTAGGTAATCGAATGTAGTATTATTATAAATGAGCTTTAAGACGAGTGAACTGTAATGCCATAAACAAGTAAACAAAACAAAAAATCATTGGGGACATAAACAAATTAAGCGGTCAATTCGCAAAGTAGTTGTGGAAAAAACTCGTATGAATTGTTGCATTTGGCATAACATATAAGAGCCTTGCAATCAGTTAATGAAATCACGACAAATAATCCGTTTATTTCGCATACAATTCTACGTTTTAATCGAGTCAATACCAATCATTCGGCTTACCATTATTACTTTGTCACTAAGTTATTGTATCGCCTCTTTAAATTTCATTTGCCAACCCAGAATCATCATAATGCTGAGATTTACATGTGTATATAAGTAATAATCAGCAATCTGTAACAAAGAAAAACCAAATATTACGCGGAGCATGACTAATGATATATGTATGGATAATAACGATGGAGGGTGTTTAAGATGAAAATGTTGCACGAGAATAACAATACAAAACCTATATGATATGTGCACACACACATATAAATTTAATAACAAAGGTGGGTCCATTGCGATGCAATTTCGATTTATATTTTCTTATCGTATTGAATATGAGATACACTAATGATAAGTGACTAAGGAAGCAACTTTACAACCTTACAAATATCTATGTACTACTGCGTGTTGTAATAATCAATGTCACAAATGTAAAACAATAACTCTCAAATCCCAAGAAGTGCGATAATAGGGCAATGCCATGAAAACAGGGCCACAAAGGGCCAATCTTTTGGAACAATTTTAAGCAGCAAATTGTTTAATTTTATGAAATGCATCAAAGCTTGTTTTTACAGTTATCTTATAATCAAGATACCAATTTCAAATGCTTAATTATTGAAAAATCTTATGTTTACGGCCGAGATTTCAATAACTTCTATAGCATTTTATCATCATCTGAATTGCCCGATAATATTGTCATTAACGGACAAATTGCAAAGAGCGTTAGAAGGCAGTGTCGTGAGATTGAACAAATTTGTAAATCTAAATGTGGTATATTGCAAATATCTTTGTTAAAACTACGCACCCATGACGTCCGTTTCTCTCAGTCGCTCATACTTTGCAAACAAAATATTAATGTTAGATTGCTAAGTAACGTGCATAATTAATCTATTTGTATGTAACATCTTCATGTCACTTGTTGTACTCTTAACATTCGTAACTTCATTTCTGCGTTCGGAGCAAGCGGGTAACAAGGTCTTTCATTTGCTGATGCTGCAAACAGTTATCAAACAACACGTTTAATTGCCAAGCATTAGCGCATTTAATCTATCAACTTTTAAGCGCGTCTAATTACTTGCTAAGTAATTTTTGTCTATTATTTCGATGAGGTTTATCTTTATTGATAATAGAGTCGCATCGCCCCTCCACGACACGCCACGTCGCTGTGGCAACAACCGCTGCCCTTTATGGAATTAACTAGCTTGTAATCGAATATGAAAGCGACCTTAAAAGCGTATTCCAATATGTATTTGTGATCATTTATATTAATGCACAATCAAGCAAATAATATGCATGTATAGTTTCTTGCAATTGAAATTTGTTGATATAAGTTGCATGAAACCTAATTTACGTAGGTGGATTGGAACAAATTGAAGTGGAAGTAGAAGAGAATGACGAATGTGTTAAACATAATTGCGAGTTTTAATTGAGTGCAGTCGAAAATACATCATGCATTCATTATTTTGCATTTAAATGAAACAGCAGCGATTGATTGAATTAAAAGATAATTTTAATTCCGAATTTGTATTGCGCGTAATGTGAAGCAAGATCAACTAATTTCTATTAGAGGATAATAATTGATTATGATACAATCCTCGTGCTCATACAAAATCGTTTCGGCAATGATTCTATAATTAATTTAGTGGAAGCAAACACAAAATAATGAAATTCAAACTGATTTTATTTTTTCATAAATATAATCAGTAACTAACATTCATTTGCTTCACCTATTTGTTACTTATTGTATTATACTGAAATGTAAGTATTTAAACATCCATGAAATGTATTTATTGATAATAATGAAAAATTTAATTAAAAAATAAACAAAAGTATTTCAATTCACAGAGAGCATACATAGTTTAAAATTAATTTTCTGTTTTTATTATATGTGGAATTATGTTGTTCTTTGCTAAAATCCACATTTCATAGTTTATGATGGTGAATTTTACAGTGTATATTCAATATGTGAACAGATAGTTCATTATATTTTTTGTTACAGAAGCTGAAAGTAGCAGAACTTCCATCAACACAGGACCGTTGATTGAGAATATACATTCTCAATCAACGACAGGACATTATGGAATGGGTTTCTATATGATGCGTGTAATGGCTACAAGTGATTAAGGTATTGAATAAACAATTTGTTCCTATATATTCTATTTTTGAGCAGATAACTCATTATTTTTATTGTTATAGAATCTGCAAGTAGTATAGTGGAGTCTTCAGTCTTGTTGGAGGAACTTCCATAAACAGGATATTTTGCATTGGTTTCCATCTGATGCATGTAATGGCTGCAGGTGATTAATGTATTGTATAAACAATTCATTCCTATACATTCAATATGTGACCAGACAACTCATTCTATTTATTATTTTAGAATATGCTAATTCATTTGGAGTCTTGTTTGTATGTTGGAAGAGCTTCCATCAACATAGGGCATTTTGCATTGGTTTCCATATGGCTGTGGGTGATTAAGGTATTGTATCAATAATTCATTCCTATATATTCAATGTGTGAACAGTTAACTCACTCTATATATTGTGAATCTCTAGCATAGTTGGAGTCTTCATTGCATGTCAGAGGGAACTAGGAGATTTTTCATTGGTT
>JARJDZ010005277.1:0-22729 GCA_030264555.1 Aleochara sp. GC000083 | reverse complement strand
TATGGGTTCATGCCCTTTTGGTCATGGGTAGAGCAGAAATCGCGTTCGAAGAAAAAATTTGAAAAAAAAGTTTGTAGCGAAAAAAGCGATATGAAATTCTTAAAATCGCTCGAGTTTTAAAAAAATTTCAGATCTCTGGGACTAATGGACCGATTTGGATGATTCAAAGGGCATTTACCATATTTTGACGAAAAAATAACATTGAACATGGTCCCGAATTTCTGCGGAATTCAGAAACACCTGAACGTAAAAAATGGGGTCCTAAAAATGCAAAATTTTCACTTTTTTTCGATCCTTTAACTGCATATAACTTTTAAACCATTACACCAATTAAACTAAAGTTAGAACCAAATTGTAGATCTTGTCGAACACTTTCCAAAAATCTATGGGTCCATGCCCTTTTGGTCATGGGAAGAGCAGAAATCGCGTTCGAAGAAAAAATTTGAAAAAAAAGTTTGTAGCGAATAAAGCGATATGAAATTCTTAAAATCGCTCGAGTTTTAAAAAATTTTCAGATCTCTGGGACTAATGGACCGATTTGGATGATTCAAAGGGCATTTACCATATTTTGACGAAAAAATAACAGTGAGCATGGTCCCGAATCTCTGCGGAAATCGGAAATACCTGAACCTAAAAAATGGGGTCCTGAAAATGCAAAATGTTCGCTTTTTTTCGCTCCTTTAACTGCGTATAACTTTTAAACCATTACACCAATTATACTAAAGTTGGAACCAAATTGTAGATCTTGACGAGCACTTTCCAAAAATCTATGGGTCCATGCCCTTTTGGTCATGGATAGAGCAGAAATCGCGTTCGAAGAAAAAATTTCAAAAAAAAGTTTGTAGCGAAAAAGGCTATATGAAATTCTTAAAATCGCTCGAGTTTTAAAAAATTTTCATATCTCTGGAACTAATGGACCGATTTGGATGATTCAAAGGGCATTTACAATATTTTGACGAAAAAATAACATTGATCTTGGTCCCGAATCTGTTCGGGACTCAGAATACCTAAACATGAAAAATGGGGTACTGAAGACGCCATATTTTCGCTTTTTTTGGTCTTTGAACTGCATATTACTTGTAAAGTTGAAATTTTGCCTACATCATATCGCAGAAATTACAATTTCGTTTCAAATTATCACAGCAATTAATCCGAAATAAATTATAGATTTCCTACAAGAGACAGGTACTAATTTTAATTTTACTATAATAACCAAACAAGATATTTGGCTTCAAATTATGTAGCTCCAATCAGCAAATTAACTTACTAATTAGTTTAATACCAAACCAGTCTAGAACGCAACTTCTCATGCTATATTATTAAAATCTAATTAAAATTTTTAACTGTAGCTAAATATATAAATACCTATAATCTAAATTTCGCAAACAAATACGGAATATACGGAAGTGAGGGCAGGTGAACTCGCGAATCACACTGATTTCCAATGTTCCAGTTCATATCCCCTGCATTATATTTACTCGAACATTACAACCATTCATGAGCTTTGTGGGTTTTGTTGCATTGCGTCGCGTTGTTCGCTGTTTACAATATGCAATCAAAAGTTATAATTGCGTTTGATAACACCTCGCTGAGCTGGGTGCTTTATGTGCGTATCAACGGCGCTATAGGAGAAGAACAAGGCCCATAATGAGGGTACGCACGCGGAACAATTGCAAATTGTAAATGCGTACATTGAATGCGTGCGCTTGTAATCAGTTTGCATTTATTTGCGAACGTGTCTAATCGAACGCTGGCTGTATGCTCGTACATGGGAGTTGCGTTTGTTTCAAATTTATGTTTCGGCAATCCAATGAGGCATTAATTCACGTTTAATATTCAATTGGGTGTGTTTACTCGATGGTCATTCGAATGCTCATTAAGCATTATCAATTATTTCAGATGATGCGGTCCAATTCGGGAGTCGATATGTAACGTTATCCATGTGCAAACAAATTTGTGCATGCGAATGTGAAATGTGAGATACATGATCAAGTTTGATCGCAAAAAGCGATGGTACCAAAATGAAGAATATGCAGCTGAAGATGGAATATTACCGGTATATGCGATGGTACATCATTCTCGTGACTGCTTGGCGTATTAGGTTTCGTTAACTCCAATGCCATAACCATAATTCATCTGAAACCAAAAGATTAGATTATTAGTTTATTATGTAATCAAGTTTTTGAATTTTAATTTCAAAATGTGATTGATTCAATTCCTATCCCCAAATCTGATCAATTTAATGGGCCATCAATATTGAATATTATTATTAGACGAATGATTAAAATACGAAATTTAACATTCAATTTTTTGGAAGTTTTGACAACTTTTCTATCAGAAACCAGCAATTTCAACCTGAGTTAATAACGATTAACAATTCTATGAAATATTTATTGGGTGATTACTCGCACTGGGAGAGTCCTACAAATTTATTCTTCGCCTCAATAGTCTGATCCTTAAGGCGCGCGCGCACGCGCAGCTTGAATAATTTACTTCTTGCCAAACGAATGCAATTCAAACGAAAGCGTCGTTGGACTCATTTAATGCGCTTAAAATAATTTATTTCACGTTTATCGCTTTGTATCCAGCATGTTTATGAATATTGGAATAGGTGGAAAGTTCGATCGCTCTTGAATTCGTTGGTCCTCGAACGCCCAACCGAAATAATTTATCACCGCGGTGAAAAATTGTGTTTAATGGCACACGTCTAACGAGCGCCTAAAGACTTCCCAGTGTAATGAAACGCAGAGAACGAGGAAACCACCGAAAAAGGGAATAGTAGGTTCAAATGTCATCCAACGTGGGTGCACGCTTTTTCTAGATTCATTTCCTCCATTCGATTCGTTGATGACTACGCCATAAAATCAAAATGTGATGAAATTGTTTATTGCACTTAACGACGAATTTTATTGTAACTTAGCCAGCACATAAAAAAGAAACGTTCGCAGCTTGACTGCCTCGTTCAGGTATTTGAACGTCACAAATTTGATTTCCTTGATTTACACCTAATAAAATTTCTAGCATGGAGAAAATTTCTATTGTAGTTTGATCAATTTAGTGGAGACAATTTTCTCTTCGATGCTTTGAAGCAGTAGCCTCAAGAGTGTGGACGTTTCGTTATTGCTCCCTATTGTACGATGATTTTTCAAAATAAATGTAAATGCACACACGAGACAGAACGCGCATGGCAATAAATTATTGTTAATTTACGACGTGCGGCGCAAACGGCCCACAAACGGAAAGTTGTTGCGTTCTTGAGTGCTTGAGAGACGCCCGAAAGACGCGAAAGAAAATCGCGCGCGCGCACTTTCCGCGAACAATTAATACATTTCCACGTCCCACAGACCATATTCCAGGTCCTCCAGCTCTTAGACGCCATTCAACCAACTTATGAATAGTAAATCTTGATTAATTCTAATCGAGCTGCCTTATTCATATGACGATCTATAATATGGAAGTCTCGAAAAGTGAAACAATTCAAAACTCAACTTTATGAAAGTTTCAAATACAAATTTAAATAACTTTGAAGTCAATAGATCAAGGAGGAAAAAGTGTGAAAGTTTGGGTGATTTGTTAGAATTGTTTGATGACTTTTTGAATATGTTTTTGAAGACTTGGTATAAATTATTGATGTTTAAATGTACCAATGATACAATGTCCTTACAGACTATAAGTAGTAAACATTAAACCTACACGTCTCTCGTCTAGGTTGCAGAATGCAACATAAACCACGAGTGACGTTGGAGGATTGGTGGCTGGATTGACGTCCGGAAAGACCAAACTTGTATGCTAATTCGAAAGATATCTGATAGCATCGTGAAACAATGCGCCAATAAAGTCTTAGGAACTAATAAGTATAAATAAGTTCGAATGGTATCTGAATTCTAACTGAATTGCTACCAGTTCAAAAATTTTCAAACAAAAATTTCATTTTATGATATGATTTTAGTTAACTTACAGAACTTCCTACTATTCAAAATGTAACCACAAAAACTGTCAATCATCTTATTATTGCGCCAGGAAACTGTTTGTTATGGTCGTAACAACTTTTTACTGTTGTTGTTGTTGCTGTTATTGCGGTTGATAGTTGAAAGGCTGATGATGGAAGCAAAACGTGAAATTAGATTTTTAGAAAGCTCTACGCCTTTTATTAAAATGCCATCATTAAAAACCAGTAGCATACTAATTGCAGCCTTTTCGAATGATTGCCGGGAGCAAACCAGAGCATTTCTCTTAGCTCTACGTTATCCGAAAACGGAAGCTGACATTAAATGTACAATAACAAGTCGTTTTAATACGTATCCGTTGTTATATATCGGTCGATTGTATGCAGATTGAATTTCGGTTAATTATTCGCAAATGAGATGAAATATGCTGAACAATCATTTCCGTGAATTCCACATGTAATTACGTTTTAATTACATGTAATTAAATAAAAACATAACTTTTCCATTAAATTGTATTATAATGTAAAAATGAATTTTGATATACTTTTGACTCGACGGAATACTTCTTCTTTAGTCGAAGACTTTTCTCAGCAGAGAGAAAATGAATTTGAAGTTAGAAGATTGTCAGCTGGCAACAAACAAAAGGCAACAACTTGTTGCACGCAAATAACAAGGCAAGCAGCGAAAATTTGACATTTGTAGGCTGACATACTGACAGAGATGCAGCGCAAAGTCAAACCGGTTGACCACTAATATTATGAATATATACTTATTACTCTCTTTACTATTGATTATATCGGTGAAAGTGATCCTCTGCGCGGATGAGGCGGCCGCCTCCGAGTGCAGCAGCGCGCACGCGATAAAGAAGCGCGACGAGAAGTCGTCGAGCAGCTCCAGCCAGACGAGCTCCAGCAGCAGCAGTTCAGGAGGCGGCGGCGCCGTCGGCGGCGGTGCGAACGCCAACTCCGCCGCCGAGATGTGCGCCTCCATGGGTCGGCCGGAAGGCGCTAGCAAAGATGCACTCGAGGTGGGCAAGCAAAAGGCGACCAACATCGCGCAGAAGGCCGCCCAAGAAGCAAAGGCGGCCCAAGAGGCACAAGCGGCGGCCGGCCAGCAGGCAGCGCACCAGGTCAAGGAGCAGCTAGCAGAGAAGGCGCTGGAGGCGGCGCAGGCAGCAGAAGCAGCACTCTCCGGCAAACAAGCCATCGTCGAGCAATTGCAAGAAGAGGTGCGTGAAGCGGAGGCGGTCGAACGCGAGGAAGCGAACGCCATCCAGCAAGAGGGCGCCATCGCTGGCGCGGCACTGCAGGCCGCCCAGGAGGCGAACGCCGAGGTGAAGCTGCTCACGAACGCGCTGCAGGTGGCGCAGGCGTTGGCCGCCAACGCCGAGCAGTCCGCGCAGGGCGCCCAGCAGCAGACGCAGCAGAAGGAGCAACTTGTCGACGCGGCGAAGACGCGCCAGGCGGCACTCCAGAAGCAGCTGGAGGCGGCGCGCATCGACCTTGCCAACACGAAGAAGGCGGCAGCGAAGGCGGCGTGCGCGGCACACGAGGCCAAAGAGAACGCGATGCGCAACAAGCGGAAATCGAAACGTAGATCGATAAGCAATAAATGACAATTGGTGCAATCAGCCGTGCGTTTAAGTCGACATCGTCCGCCTTCATCAGTAACTTATCCAACCTCTCCCACTACTTTTACATTAATGTATATACACACACAATTATTGCTAATATAGTACGAAAAATACCATCCAGCGTTGAGTGATTGTCACTCATGTGAATCAAGGACTCCAACGAAGCACAACGATGGCCAATTATTTACGTACAAATCATCGGGATGAATTCGAGCGTTAAATTCGGAAACTTCAACATGCGCAACAACCAAGACCTCCGAACACAACGCGACATCACACCATCAACGAGCGAGCGTGTCCAAGTGTCGACTAATTAATTTATGGAAATGCAAAAAACGCCTGCAGACAAAGAAGTGTCCCTGAGTGCGCATTCTAATTGTTTACCTCCTGGAGAGCACCTGGATCATTTATTACCATATACTACTATTAACAACCAACTTTATACAGCGTTGTTGTTTACTTATTCACTCACTCGAATTTGAATTCGTTTTTATCTATAGACTTTTTCGCAATTCACACGCGATCGCCAGTTTTATTGGGGGGAAGCAAATTAGTCGTCCGCTAAGTATTTTGACATGTCTGGGAATGGTGTGATGCAATTTCGCGCACTTATCGCATCCATTCGATCGTGCACCGGGCCTTGAAGTATCCGTTCTTCGGCCGACGAAAGGAAACGACGTAAACGTTTTCGTCTGTAAAAATGTGCTCGACTTGTGCACGCACGTTCGATACTATCTGATCGTATGTGTCCTCATTATTGCAGCCCAAAACGAAGACAATGCGAATGCGACTGCATGCGAAATGAGTTATTGTCCAAATACTTCGGCGAATGAAGAGGGATAATTCGAGCTGGGGGAAGAACCATGCAAATATTTGCGTCGACGATGCTCCGAGAGAAAAATACACATCTGCATTCCATTTACATACTGGGAGTCAATATTTGTACTAAAAATTATCTGAAATTTTGAAAATGTACTTGCTGGAAATAATTCATCCACTAATATATGCAATAATATACGCAATGTTAAAAAAGCGCGCGAAAATATAATTTGAACTAATTTTGAGTCCTATATGATGGAGTCAAATTTGTATTGCAAAAATATTTATGTTTGCGAATACATTTTTGGGTGAAATTTGCATAAACCAATATTGAAAGTAGAGATTACCATAATTTATAAGGAAATCATACTTGGTTAAACCTGTTGCTGTCGAAATATAACAAAAGCATCTTTGCAATGTTAAGCTACAACAAAAAGCAATATTTTCGAAATCAAATGCAAAAAACAATTGAAATATTTGGTAATGTAAAACAATAAATCAATGACAAACGAAACGTATAAATCAAGTGCGAGCCAATTTGAGTGGATTATAAGGCATGGAAATTAAACAAATGTAGAGCACAATAAATTTCAATTGGTAAATTAGTTAATGCGACCAATAACAGCTATAAACGGAATATTTATGGCGTCAAAATTACACTTGTAGCGCGCACAAAACGCCGCATCTCGCTCATAAACAACATCCAATTAAACTAAATCGTGTATGCTGATTGATTAATGCTAATCAATTCAAGCGAATTGGATTTTAATTCAGGTTGTTCTCGGATTCGATATCTAATATTATTCCAGCGATATTTTTGATTACTCCATAAACATCCTTGTTTACCATTAATTACGAAATTAAATTTCCCTCTTTTAATATTTTCAGTTTGAACCGAAATTTCTAAACAGTTTTGAGACGAAAGGAGCTCATTCGTCACAGCGTAAAAACTCGATATTTATGACATTTTACACCCAGATGCAAACAAATCGTCTCGACCACGAGACGACCGAACGAAACAATTCGTCGTGGGCAAAAACATCAAACACACCTAAATGTTATTGCTGTGCCCATACTCAAGTACCATTGAGTATTATTCACGTTTTATGCCTCTGTCGTTTCTTTTTCGACTTGGAACAATAATCAATCCATTTGTGTACTCGCCTATGCTTATGAGCTTTCGACTTAAGCACTAAAAAGCTCTTGACTCATACTCGAATCATTTGAATTTTTACCCAACAACAAACACTTTGATTCATCATATGGTCTCAAGTACTTGAAGAGATCTCACAACCCAGACATGAAATTTTCAGATCTTAAACTTGAAACAAATCAGATCCCCAGTGCAGTTATTAATTAATGAATTAATTAATTGCGGGCTTGATCGTCGGATCGAAAAAAGCGCATTGTCCGTTATTTTCGGACGTTATTTCCCACAAAAGAACGTCTAACAGTTGGCAGCCGAATGGATCCAAAAGGCATCCGCTAAACAGCACACATATTAATTGATATTTTTCCATCGCGAAAGGAAGTTGCTCGGACGCGTTTTATTAGAAACGACGTGGGGTATGGACCTCTCATCATCATCATCATGGACACGACATCTCCAGGCATCAGCAACAAGACGAGGATGATGATTGCGAGCCGAAACAGCAGCGCATCATGAGCGCATTAACAAAACTCTACGAGAAGGTCAATGCCACTATCGACATTTCAGATCGAATCCTTGTTTGTAGTTTGTACGATGAGGAACGCGAGAAGTGAAGAGTGCCTGCTGGAGATGCTGCAAAAACTCGTTAAATTTATGAAACAACTCAACGGCGGGCGCATTCATTAATTAACTTAAATAAACACGGCTGACGAGAGCGCAGACGACACAGAGACTCAAATAAATTAATGAAATCGCATTTGATTTGCATTATGCATCAGGATTTTCAGCGCCATCCAATCCAATTCAGGTCGCATTTTCCTGGTAATTTAATAAGTACAAAACAACTTTTCCTGCTTAAAATTTCCATCAATAAATGAAGATTTAGCAATCGACAACTTTCCCAAACTAGCCAGCTCAATCAAATGCTAATCAGAGCAACCAATATGCGCATAAAGTTTCGACTAATTGCCAGATCGTATAATGCGATTATGACAATTTCATTTCCGCTCGCATTCAAACACGCCATAAATTTACCGAATGTGTTTTATGGCGTGGCGCTAATTTACAACCGGGCGAATAAAGTGGCCAAAAATTAAAAGTGCGCGACGTTTGTGGCCGGCAATGAGCATAAATTTCAATAAATAAGCGATTATGTCGTGCGATAATGCGACCCAATGCGAATGGAATAGTTACAATCGTTAACAGCAGGTTGAAATCGCTGAGGAACTAACGGCAAAACGTACGCTCGAAGAAATCGAATTGCCCGAAGAGTTCCATGCGAGATTTTTGCTCAATTCGCTTCAATTGTGCGTTTCGTTCGTTTGACGGCTTGAGTGGCGAACAGTTACTTTGACAGATGATTGCACCTCGCATCAGCTCGTAATCGTTGCCAATACTTTTGTTACAAATTACTTACAAGCCTTTAAAAAGTTTCTGAAGTTGAAAAATTCCAAAAAATACTTTGAATGCTACATAAAGTTTGTTTCAATATTTTTGCTATTGTACAATTTGAAATTGAATTTTAGTATGGTGAAGAAATTGTCTATTACCCCTTAAAAAAAATAAAAATCCTGGAGTGCAATCAATTGTATGGGGTCACAGGCAGCAATTCCTATCCTCATTGAATCGAACTGCAATTGCAATGTCAATGCGCTGTAAAATTGCCGAGATAATAGCTGAAATTATCGCCCCAGGTGATGGCATCTAATGCGTAAAAAATCGAAAAGCCTCGCGTTCACTCTCGCACTTTGCGCCAATTGCTCAATTATTAAATTTTCATTGTGTCTAATCCTTAATTGTTCGCGCTTGTGCACGCATCTTTGCGCATCAAATGAAGTGAAGGGAACGCCAATGGGACAATGGCAATAATTTCGCAATAAGCGTGCTAATAAGCGTACAAGTGTGCATTCATCGCAAATGGTTGGATTTATGAGGTGCTCAAATTAGATGCAATAATATTAAATGACAAAAAAATGTGTATAGATTGAATTAAAAACTGAAAATTTCAAAAAATAAATAAGTACTCTATTCTTTTTCTTATCTTCATGATGGTTTATGAAATGTGCTTCGCCCAAAATTAATTAAAAACTAATCATCTTCAAAGACCAACAACAAAACGACATTATTATCACATCAAGGACATATAATTTTTTCTATTGCAAATTGTGGTTAACTATTTTTCCATGAACCGACAATAATCACTCTAATAACGCAAGCCAAAAAAAACGCGCGAATTTTGTACAACAAACAAACAACAAAGATCATGAAGATATAACGCGAAGAAGGAAGCGCAATTAAATTTACATTTTCGTCCAATCCTCCGGCCAAATAACGCACGTTACATAAGAGACGGAAATTTGCGCAGGTCTCAAATGGGCAACAATTTCAAACAATGCGATCTTTGTTAGTTGGCAATTTGTTTCTGTTATTATAGGCGCAAAAGCATTGCTGAATACGCGCGGCTTTAAGTTTCCTTGAGAACTATATTTGCTGCTTAAGGAATATAAGCATTTCGTCGACTTTGAGAATCAAGTTTTAGTATGGCTTGATTCGACTAGTGCCAAGATTTCGCCATAAATGAAACGAAACGAGTGAGTGATGAACGAGTTAATAACTCATTGGGATTTAATGACATGACATTGAGGCATGTTAATTAAGAAATAATCATCGAAATCGTAAAAATCATAGATGGATCAATCAGTTTTCAACTATGAAAAATATTATTATATCCATATTTCAATATGTTTACTATTAAATTATGTTATTGGTCATGTTTCGAATTAATATTTTTTTTTTAATTAACTGACTGAAATGTTCTCTATTTGTTGATAGAATTGACTACAAAATATGCAAATATAAAGGGAAACACAGTGCAAATAAGCAAAAATATGACATAAACGAAATAACAAAGCCAGGAATTGTAAAAAGATGCACACTCAGAGAAAAATTTCCATATTCATCTCCAGGCTTTTGTTAAAGTTATAATTGTGAACTGCGTTGTAGCTGCAGCTCTGGAGGACTTAATTAACCATCCTGCTTTGCTGCATTGTCATTAGTAGAAACGAACGAAACGATGAAATTGTAGAAATAATTCATTGCATTGTGCAATTTCAATCAGCGATTGGAATTGCCCCAATCGTGGTTTATTAAGACAAGTATTTCTCCATATCTGAATTGAAATTTATATTGTTCCACCTTGAGGAATTCCTCTGATATATGTCAAGATAATTTGTAATTTGCTCGAAGACAAAATCTATGAATTTATTGATTCGTATTAATGAAATTATTTCTTGCAGGTTGATCCGAAAAACAGTATGGTACATTTCGAACAAAATGTTCACATTCTTCAGCTCGAAGAGCACTTCGATTGCAGGTTGGTGTATGATCACGATTTTTCTTGCACAACCAAATATTTCATGTTTCACGCGCGTCCGAAAAGCGAGCGCCATCGACGTTCCGTACAAATTACGGGTCGACACGAAATTTCGCAAAATACACGAATTGGGAAATGTTTTCGCGCAGCTCATTATATCTCCGACTTAATTACAGCCCGGCGTACACTGAAAAAACGAAGCGATTTCGATCACAACCAGTGATTACAAGGTGGACGAAGACTTCTATATCAATAGTGACATATGAAGATAATCGAAAAATATGGTTAACTAATATTTGAAGAGAAGTAAGTCTGCTAAGTTTGAGGAAACTTTAATAAAGTATTGAAAAGAAATGTAAAGAGGAATTTTTCACTAACTCACTTTGTATATTTTTTCGGATAATGCACCTCGAAGAAGAAGGCATAAAGAGCGCCAAAGGTTAATTGCAATGAATTATCGAATTGTGCCAATCACGAAACGCAAAACGTTTTGTCGATCAGCGCACCGGACGAAAAAGACCAACCGCAATAATGATAATAAACACGTTAAACTGCAATGATTACAATGTTGAAGACCGCCATGAAGAATCGTCTTGTCTGTAAACCACCAATCCAATTACGAAGTCAATAAATTTCAAAGAAAAAAAAACAAAGTATTGAAATTCAAGCGAATTTTCCGTGCTCTATTTTTCAATTTTCAAACCGTCGTATTGATAATAAACGAGGTTTGTGGTTTTGGGTTCATAACCAGATGGAATCGGGTTCAGTGGGAGTCTAACGATGCACGAAATGAAGAACACGAAACCAAATCGAATGCCATGCATTCATTCGTCTAACAAGATATGATGATACATGCAGCAACAACAACAACAGCAACAAGCAGACAACAAGCGCACAAGCAGCCAAAGATGGCATAATTGAAGTCGTCGACTTTCTCAAATTCCACTTTCTACTAATGCGCCACAGCGCTCATTGTTGAAATTATGCCGAACAAATTGCATTCGCCAATTGTACTTATCCGAATGCCTCGCATTATTTCGCTCATTACATCCGACTGATGCGGAATACTAAACGAGGAAGTTATCCCCATTCCGCATGTCTTTAGCCGCATTTTTCAGTCGGTGCTGGTCGATTATGGAGAGCAGAACTGTTGCTGGAAGTTGATACAACATGTGCAAATGACGGGTAATTAATGCAATTAACCTCGCAACGAAACCAATAACATGAATCGAATTGCGAAATTAATGAACGTATCGCGAAACAGAAAGCCAACATCCAAACCAGCCCATTGAAATAACAATGTTTTCTCACGAATTCTCCTCGGCATCTTCCCATTCGAACACAATAACCTTCCCTGATAATATCTCATAAACGTCTAATGATGAGAGAAGTCCCTTCTTTTTCGCTGATTTCCATATTAACGTCGCTTTTCTGCGCTACTTCAGAACAAATCTAGGTAACATTGTAATCTTCTGGAAACGTTTTTCGAATAAATCACCAAGAGAACCATGACCTTGGTAATAAATCTATTAAGTTTAATTTGAAACATATTGCTTCCATTTTAACTACTCTCCCATCGAAATATCGGACATAGTTTTGTTCCAGTAAGCAGGCAAAATGCTATAAAATATTAATACGCCTTCAATAATATTGACGTTGCTATAAATCGCGGACATAAATTGGTGTGCCATTGTTCCACCCACGTTGTTGAAAACGCATTGGAACGATTGTTTAGCTATAAACCAACCAAGATATGCACCAAGCTTACTTTTCCGACACGAAATACACTCGAATATTTCCTCTCAAATTTTAGATGAACACGTCATTTTCCATATGTGCATTGATAAGAACTTCGTATAAAGATTTCCAAAACATGTTATGCTCTATTTGAAATTTTCTTCTTGTATTAAACATTGGAAGCTGGCTCGATACGCAATAACTAACGAAATTGATTGTTTAAGTCTCAACGTTCTTGACCGCAATTTTCGGCAATTTCTACAAGTCCATCAATAACAAAATAGAATTTCACTCAACTATTGACAGATTGGAACCTTTCTGCCTCTGAAATTATTGTGCAAATACTTTGCAAGAATCATGTTACCATTGATGACGTAATAATAATAATTTAAAAAGAAAAAAATGATAATTTCTTCATCTTTACGTAATTGGTCAGCTCTTAAATAGTTTCCCAACACAAGCTAATTAAGTATAAAAAATTCCATTAAAATATTGCTGTAACTGAAGAATCTTCGATGGTAGCATTTCTATATTTGTAAAGATTTGTAAATCTACTACCGAAGATGTACATGACCGAAAAACCGCAATGTAAATATTGGAGGAAGCGTTCAATTTCAAAACGAAAAATCCTGTGGTGCCACTGACAGCAAGGCAATCGCGAGAGCAATTGCCGAAGAAGCAATCCATCGGCAATTGAGCCCATCCAAACACGGCGCGCGCATAAAATGGTATCAATTTTCTCGATAATATTCCCACTGCGAAAGCGTAAATAACCGCACATCGCGTCAATAAAACAACTTAATGCTGGACGATGCGGCATTAATTCCGATGGCATTGACTTTGACGGCGTGATCTCGCGCGTTGTGTAGAATGAAGAAGGAAGTGCTCAGCACAGTGGCAACAACAATTTGAATTGTGCGGTAGGCGCGCATTTGTTCGACGCTGTCTTCTTGTCGCAAGTTGTTTGTTGTCGGGGCCCGTCTGCAATTGGCATGCTACTGCTGCTTGATGAACGCGTCCGCATTCGCACCATGCAGCAAAAATGTTATTATTTCGAGTTCGCGCATTCTTTGATCATGATCATGCTGAATTGCTTCAGGCTGCCACAAAACAACAAAACAAACCACTCTTTTTCAACTTCCTTGTTCAATAAAAAATTGCATCGGGTACTCAAACATTTCTAGCTGAATCAATTCAATAAATGAGAAGAAGAAGGCATAGGAAGTTCTCAATGACGATTCTTGTTGAAATTCAAACTAAATTTTGAAGTGCTATGAAATTGTGCAAATCAAAGAATCGGAAAAGCATGATGAATGTTTGAAGATATATACCTTGAAGCAATGTGCTGATTATCAATCCGCGTACGGATGTTTCCTTTTAGCATATCGACAACGATATGAAACGCACAGTGATGAAGTCCTGCTTGAAGTTCCTTGTTGTGTTTGTAATATAATCCAAGAGCACTCAAGATTCTAGATACAAATATATTGCAAAAAACGAGGCACAACAAACAACACCAACTTGGATACTTCACTGGAACCTTCCGGAAGGTCGAAACAAAAATCGCGCGCGCACGCGTCTTCAACTCAGCCTATGAAGACACAAATCTACTTATAACAACGGTTACAAGAGATAATCACCCAGACGATCGGGCAATCTTTCGGAAGAGGACGGCGCAATCAAAGGCGATCGAAAAAGTTTGATTAATAACAACCGAATCAGCGCGCGCGCTCTCCTTCGTTCGTCGGTACTGACTTTGACCGTGTGCGGGCTTGTGCGATCTTGCGCACTTTTCATTCCCGCCACTCTTCCCAGCAGCATCGAAGGCAAGAGCGGCAGCGTGCGCGGGGCCTGATTGATAAATTCGACGTAGTTGTAGTAAGTTCACCGAGAGATATCATGTGCTTCAATGCGTACGCGACTTTGAATGCGAACATGTCGACGTACGAGCACCTAGTTCTTTGGCGTGTGCGCAATGTGCTCAATTCGCCGCATGCGACCTGACTGGACGGAACTAGTAAAGTCAACTTAACTCGTTGACGACGATGCGGACGTCCATGTCAATGGAAGTCACGTTATCGTACGGTAGCAATGTCAGTTTTCCCGGTGTTGTACGATTACCTCCAGGAAGTAATATTCCGAGATCATTCTGACCATTGAAGTGACTTAAGTCACTTTAATTCACTCAATGCAATCGCATAACTTTGTCATTTGGGACATGCGAGAAAATGGAATGCGAATCTCATATTGGGATACCAAAATTTCAATCGAATTGATTGTTCGTCTGTTTAGTTTGAGAATTGCGTTACGCGGATAGAAAGCAATCTCAGTTGCTGATTGTTGCAGACGATTTGCATCGTACAAGTGCTAGCGCACATATTGAGATATCAACTAATCAGTGTAATAGCAATAATAGGCTCGCGAATTGCGCGTTTTGAATCGAGTCCCAAACGCGGAAAAACGTACCAGACGATAAATTCCATCAGGCATAAATCTCCACCAGTTCGCGATACTTTCGTATCGTGAGATTGTAGCAGCTATTTGCTTGTCGAATGCGAGTACATTGCAATCGCACTCACATTTCATACGTCGCGTCGGCCGAGTCTAGTAACATTAGCTTCATCGTTTGGTTCAAGCAGCAAACGGAAAAAAGTTATACGCAATAAAACGATAAATCGTTCTCACAATCTTCACTTCGAGAAGAAGATTTCCACGCACCTAATGAAATCTCGCAGAGGTGCGCTGGCGAGTCTGGTGCATACAAAAATGCTATTTGGATGTTAGCTGCAACTTATATTGAGATTTGTGGGCCGCAATATAAAGAAAATCAAACGCGCATGATGTATGAGTTCTGCGCTTTACATTAGCCGCATTTGTGAATTCAGCCGGAAGAGTTCACGAAGACTATTCGATTTCAGGTTTGATTAAGTCTTACATTTATCATGAGAATGATTCGCATCGTTTGTCAGAATTACAACATTTAGTTTTTACTGCAATGGCAAAGGCTTTTCTTAAGACTTTCTCAAAGAAGTACAATTAGTAATGTTATATCTTTTTTAAATTTCAAAAAACAGTAGCTACAGAATATAAATAATCTCTGAACTGCACAAATTACAAGTGTCCATTAGCATTTGTTTGAAAAATATTGAACTATCTGGATTTTTGGCTTTTAGAGTTTGTAGTCGAATAAATATTAATCTATGGCGGTAACTTTATGCAACCAGTAACACATGAAACAAGTTTAATCATGGGAGATGTAAACATAACATAACCTGTCATATTTGCACATGTTTGTCTAGTTCGTTCACATTTGCGTAGTTTTATAAATAAGCACAAAATGAGTAAAAGTATGTAATTATTATATATATTATTATATTCTCAGATAATATTTGCTAATATATTTATTTTTAGACAAAGAAAAGGACGCCCAAATGAAGAGGGCTTACAAGTTGCAGATGAAAGCCAAAGCAAAGGAACGCAAGCAACAATTAAAGGAAAAACGTGCTCGCCTTATTGTTAAAAACTTGCCATTTGCCGTTACAGAGAACAACCTTCGAGAACATTTTGAAAAATATGGGAAGATTACAAAAGTTCAACTATTGAAGAAGGAGGATGGTAAACTACTTGGTTGTGGATTTGTACAGTTTGAAGCAGTGCAAAAAGCTGCAAAAGCAAGACACTACTTAAATGGCAAAGAATTCCTAGGCAGAGTAATAGAATGTGATTTTACAATGCCCAAAAAGGCATTTGAGAAGAAAGCTTGGCAAGAGAAACGAGCAAAAATATTGAGTGAAAAGGAAATTAAAAAAGAACCTGTTGATGTTGACATGGTTAAAGATGAACCTAAAGAGCCACTGAAAGTTGATGACAATGATGTTGTTGAAGTTAAATCTGAAGATGACAGTGAAGCATCAACTTCAGATGAGGAGAAAAATGAATCAGATAAAAGTGAAAATGAAGAATCTGATAAAAGTGAAGATGAAGAATCTGATAAAAGTGAAGATGAAGAATCTGATGAAAGTGAAGATGACAATTCTGATGATAATGATAGTATAAAACATGAAATGGATGATGATAATAAGGTCCAAATGAATAAAAGGAAATTTGAGTCCCATGACACAAATGATGGTAAAACAGTCTTCATCAAAAATTTACCATTTGAAGCAACAAACCTTGACCTCAAGGAATGCATGATGCAGTTTGGACCTGTTTATTATGCTCTGGTATGCATTGATAAAGTAACTGAACATTCAAAGGGCACAGGTTTTGTTAAATTTGTTGTAAGTATTTGCAATCTACATATGATAAGAGTTTTTTCATGATATTAATGAAGGTATTTTGAATTTAGAACAAAGAGGATGCAGATAAATGTCTGCAAGCTGGCACAGAGTTAACTTTGATGGGTACTATTTTGGATTGCCATCTGGCTGTTGATCGATGTGCAATACAAAATAAAGCTAGTAAAAAAGAACAAATCAAACAGCGAGACTCTAGGAATCTGTATCTTGTCAAGGAAGGAGGTACCTACTTATTAACAAATTTGAAGAAATTTAAATTACAATTTCATTAATTTTCTAGTAATATTGGCTGGAACCAAGGCAGCTGAGGGAGTCTCAGCACCTGACATGGCAAAACGACTTCAGTTGGAGCATTACAAGACTCAAATGTTACGCAATCATAACATGTTCATATCACGAACACGACTCATCGTTCATAATCTACCCCCCAGCTGGAAGGACGCCCAACTTCGTGCCTTACTTGTAAAACATGCCGGACCTGGCGCAGTAATCAAGGAAGCAAAAATAATGCGTAACATGAATAAACTGCACAGTGAAGGCATCGGAGAATCTAAGGAATATGGATTTGTCACATTCACTGCACATGAACATGCGTTGAAGGCTTTGCGCTCACTTAACAACAACCCAAAGATATTTACAACACAGAATCGCCCAATTGTTGCGTTCTCAATTGAAAACCGCGTCATGGTCAATGCCAAACAAAAGCGTTTGGATCGTTCGCGACAACTCAATCCATTATCGAAACAATTCGACCCCGTTGCGAAGAAGCAGCAACAAGAACATTATAAGCAAAAGGCCGCTGAAGTTAACGAAGGTGGAGATTATTCTGGAGTTCAAAGTAAACCTGGGGTGATGCATAAGGCACGTTCGAAATACAAGTTGAAAACACAAGCGCTCGTTCATCAAGAGCACTTGAAGGAACAGAAAAAGAAAAAGAAGACATCAAGAAAATCATTGCCACAACGAAAGGAACAGTTTCTTCGTCAAGGTGCGCAAAAGATTAATACAAGAAAACAAAACCAGTCAAAAATGGACGACGATAACTTTGCAGGCATGGTTAATGCCTATAAAACTAAGCTGTTGAAAGGCGTTAATAGTTTAGGTAAACGGGGCAAATGGACTGAGAGTTGAATGATTTGTATTCTATAATATAATTTAACATTATAAATAAATGAGTTAATTGTTACTGGTAATATAGTTGCTTTGTTTTCTTTCCTAAATTATTAGGAATTATTATTGGGTCATACTAGAAGCAATAAATTACACTTTAAAATTTGCGAATCATAGGCACAACCTCAACAATGACACCTATTCAAATCAAATGTGAAGGGGCAACCCAAATTTCCTTTATGTTAGTGGCGTTCAAAAGTTATTGCTTGCAAATAATTCAGTAATTTAGAATTTTTACCCATTAGTGAATATAAAAAATTACTTTTAAGAAAACTTTGTATTCCATCAATAATTTTGCAAATTTATTCATTGCAAATAGCACCAAAAAAATAAAATAGAGTATCATTGTTTTAGTTTTTGTTTTAGCGTTTAAGATATTCAACTTAAGAGGTCAGAAAAGAATTGAGATTGCACAAAAAGTTTCGTAAAAATATAACCTTGAGAATTTCTTTAATAAAGAATGCAATCCAAATATTACCTCACTGTTGTTAAATTATGATCTGTTTAGTCTAGAATACATCAGTAACCGAAAGTGGAATCTCATTAATGATGAAACACTAAAACATAAATCGGCTGCTAAACTAGTTATTTGGATTTTTAATTTGTTTTGAATTATGTGAAATTAAAGAGCTGAGAAATGGGTAATTCATTTACATTGTATTTACAAAATAAAGTTAAATATGTAATACAATATAGCTTTAAATTGAAACCAGACACAAACTTTGTCTCTGTTGAAACTGATAAAGGTTTAAGAGTTTATAAAAATTTGCGCATTTATGAAAAAGATTTTTCTGCAAAAATCTCTGAACGGTACCGAAGAATTAAATGATTATTATTAAAAATGTCGTAATTTCTCGATCTATTAAACGCAAATGAATGCGTAAAAGTTGTCGCAAATACATTCGGTAATTGTTGCAACAACATACACACATGTGTGCAAATACGTCGAGACAAATCACAAAATTGACGAATGTGGATGGCAAATTGGCCGATAGCGGTGTGGTACACGGGTGAAATCTGGGTCATGGCCTCGAAGTACACAAAAGTGTACACGAAATATATGGCGAGCACACCACTTGCATACCATCCACGTGAAAAGAGCGCCGAAACATGTTCGTCACTCCAATATACCATTTCCAGTTTGGTGGGCTTTCCTCCCAAGAGCGCGCCTCCCAAGTGCGATCACTAGGTACACTACGAACAACCTGCAGTCGTCGATGCAAAGCAAAACAGCGCGAGTGCAATCTGACCGACGAAGAAGACGACCAAACAGAAGAAATTTCGAATCGAAAGTGCAATGCACGTCCTCTCGAAGATCAAAACGACGCCGCGCGTTTATCGACGAATTGCGACGCGCGCCAACTTTTGCACAACTGCAATCTCCATTGGCAGTTTGGAAAAGGCGCAAAACGTCTGCGAGGTGCAGGAAGCGCGGCCCTATTCGGAAGTGCCGGGTCCACGTCCCATTCCGATTTTCGGCAACACTTGGCGCTTGTTGCCCATTGTCGGTCAGTACCAAGTTTCGGATGTCGCCAAACTCTCCCAGATATTCTACAACGAGTACGGGAAGATCGTCAAGCTCTCTGGTCTCGTCGGCCGTCCAGACCTGCTCTTCGTTTACGATGCCGATGAGATTGAAAAGGTGTATCGACAAGAAGGGCCCACACCGTTTCGGCCATCGATGCCCTGTCTCGTGAAGTACAAGGGCGAAGTGCGCAAAGACTTCTTCGGCGAGTTGCCTGGAGTTGTCGGCGTTCATGGTGAACCATGGCGACAGTTCCGCACGAAGGTGCAGAAACCCATTCTGCAGCTCCAGACCGTGCGCAAATACATTGCACCCATTGAAGAAGTGACGGATTATTTCATGCAACGGTAAGCGTCATTAAAATCCCATTTTCCATAGAGAAATCTGCACCGTAATGCAACGTAATAGTGAAATGCATCCGCTGCTGCACAAGAATGGAAAAAGTAGAAATTTACGTGCAGCGCGCGAGTAAAAAGTTTGCGCGCACGTTGATCCGCGTGCAATTTCTTTGTAGCCGCAAAGAAATCCTATTGTGCAAGCTATGGTTACAACTATGACGGATTTTAATGTACTTGTTTACACTAGAAATGCGGGCATAAATTACCATCTCAACGCGTTGGGTAATTAAATAATATGTGTTCGCATAGATGTGATAATTATTACTCTCACAACATTGAAATTCTTGCCAGATTACAAAAGACTGCCAAGTTCGATGCTACAGCAAACTGAGATGTGCAATTGTTGAGCAAACAACAATATTTATCCTTGACATCTCTGGTCTAGCCGACAATCTGAAGTGAATTTCTAAATATTTGCATTAAACTTTATGACTGTTTACAAGAAATTAATGCCCCATTAGTTATTGATCCTTCAATCTTTATCCACACTATATTGTGAATTGTACTTTTGATATATTTATGCTATTATATGCGGATTTTAAACGAGAAACTTTCTAATGAAATTACCTACATTTAAATTCGAATTTGAACGTGCAGTGATTGTATTCTTGTGGTTTGCAGAATGATGGAGATGCGCGATGCGAAAGGTGAAATGCCAGCCGATTTCGACAATGAAATTCACAAATGGTCCCTGGAATGCATCGGACGCGTCGCCTTGGACGTCCGGCTCGGTTGTCTGGACCCCAATCTTCCGGAAGACTCCGAACCGTTGAAGATCATCAACGCAGCAAAATTCGCGCTTCGAAACATTGCAATCTTAGAATTGAAATTTCCCTTCTGGCGCTACTTCCCAACAACGATATGGACGAAATACGTCAACAACATGGACTACTTCGTTGAAATCTGCATGAAGTACATAAACGTAGCTTTGGACCGACTCAAAACGAAGCAGGTGAACGCTGAACATGAATTGTCGCTCATTGAACGGATACTCAAGAATGAACCTAACCCAAAAACGGCGGCCGTACTCGCATTGGATCTGATTTTGGTCGGAATCGATACTGTGAGTAAACAAAAAAGCAGTTACTCTTTAAATTTTGAAAACCTCTTCATCAATTAGTACAACCCTATCTCTACTGTTTATAGATATCCATGGCAGTGTGCTCGATTCTTTATCAGCTTGCAACACGACCAGAAGAACAGGAAAAGTTGTACCGGGAATTGGTGCGCGTTCTTCCTGATCCTAACACTCCGTTGACAACAAATCTCTTGGACCAGATGGTGTATTTGAAGGCATTCGTCAGGGAAGTTTTCAGGAAGTATTCGACAGTGATTGGTAATGGCAGAACATTACAACAGGATACGATTATTCAAGGCTTCCATATTCCAAAAGGCGTAAGCTATACTCATAATCGCAGCAATTTTCTTTCTTTGTTATGTGGCAATTTTGTGTTTGAAGGTGCAAGTTGTCTTTCCAACGTTAGTAACCGGAAGTATGGAGGAATACGTAACCGATGCAGACGAATTCCGACCTGAACGATGGATGAAAGGACAAAACAACTCAGACCGGAAAATCCATCCGTTCGCATCGCTTCCATATGGTCATGGGGCGCGAATGTGTTTGGGAAGGCGTTTCGCTGATTTAGAAATTCAAATTCTACTCGCAAAGGTATTTCCTCATTAATCTTGACTTTCACTTTGTTGCATCGCATCAATGGCCGATTAACTAATTATTATACAATTTCGAATGCTTGCAGTTAATCCGCACGTATAAATTGGAATACAATTACGACCCATTAGAATACAAAGTGACTTTTATGTATGCCCCGGATGGGGAACTGAAATTCAAAGTGACCGAGCGACCCACCTTACGACCATCCAACGAACCACGACCGATATAAGTAATCCAATGGTGATGGGTAATCCAATAGTGATAATCCAAAGGGATACCTGAAACAAATAAAACCACAACACTCTATACTGCATCACTGTGACTCTACATTTCGATATAGTTTTCGGACTGCCCTAACTGTGAAAGGGGACAGGGCACGACCCACTTTCGATAGCTATCCGGTTTGAAATTCGCGAGCAAACCCGAAACTCTCTGTTTTTGTTTTATATACCCACCATGGAACAAAAAGCGGCAGAGAGGACTCCAAAGAACCAATTCGCGTACCGCACAAGATAAGTACTGTGTTACATCCAGGATTGTGCTACTAATATTTTTTTTGCCGGAACTCTTCTAAAATGCTCCTCCTTCTTGATTACTCCATCTGGTTCTGCTCTGCCTGGAACTGCGTAACAAAAATTGAATTTCCGTTATTTATATTTAAACACAAAGAAATTTTTTGTGACAAAAAATTTCTTTCCAGAACGCGTTCCGTACACCTCTGGTCACACCTCTTCAGGTTCCCAATTCGAACGACATACTTACTACCGGATGAAATGCGCCCGGAATAAGAAATCCAATGATGATGGGTAAACAAAAGCGTTAATCCAAAGGGATACCTGAAATAAATAAAACCACAGTGCTCACTGTGACTCTATTTTCGATTTATTCTACGGACTACCCTAACAGTGAAAGGGCACGACCCACTTTCGATAGCTATCCGGTTTGAAATTCGCGAGCAAACTCTCTGTTTTTTGTCTTATATACCCACGATGGAACAAAAAGCGGCA
>JARJDZ010005273.1:0-11031 GCA_030264555.1 Aleochara sp. GC000083 | reverse complement strand
TTTGTTTGGAGTAAATTATTTCCGTAAACAAAGTCAACTTTTTCTAAGTACATACTTTCATTTTATGCTAGAATTAATCAAATTACTATTTTTAGTAAAAACATTGTTTTTAAGAATCAGCATTAGATAATTCTAAATGGAAGTTTTTTAGTCATGTTTTCCAATAAATTTTGCATCATGAAATACCATGAAAACTTGCAGATAATGAAATAAAATTTTGGTGGTCTCTCAAGGAGATACTAAATTTCAAAAATTAAACGTCGTTGAAAATGATTTGTGGCAAATTTAAACTTTGTCAGATAATTTTAGAATTACACTTACAATGTCAAAATAAAGTTTTAAGACTGATTTTTCATCCAATTAAGTTTTTTTGCAAAAAGATGCTCCTTATTTTGCACGTAAATTCCCAATGATAATTATCTGATTAACAACACGAGTTAATTCCGTTTAAATTAGCATTTTAACATTCCAGGATAATTTACATGTCGTCATAAAAATTAATGTGAAATAGTTAAAAGTGAATTCATTTGAAAATAATTACTTCTTTGCAACAATAACGCATTCGGAATTTACATTCTCACCGGTTCAAACGAACACGACTTAGTAAATAATTATGAAACAATTAATTACTCAATGGATAACATCCTGTTCTGATTTCGTTTTCGTTTGGAATCGTTGCATTCGTAATGCATCACTTCCACTTTCATTCCGGACGAGTTTAATAACCTTTTCGTTCATCATCTTTGCCCACCTTTGGTACAGCACGAAATTAACAAAGAGCTTCCTGTTGGAAACTCGTTAACATACAACCTACGCCCACACATCATTCTTAGAGCGTTTAGTAATTTGTTTTGTAAATCATCGAATAATTGTGTGCATGTGAAATGATACGCGGGTTGAGATGATTCAGTCAGTAGCACTTTCAACCGCCTTAAAGTGACTCAAAGCAGTGCGAACCAACGCCAGACATTGATATAAAGTAGTAGCGTACATTGTATAGAAACAATTTTTGGCGATTGGAAAATATGATTGATAAATATGATTTTTCCTTTTTTGCTTAAGGTTGCGATACTTGGGATCATTATTTACTTGAATGTATATGACTTATGAGCTTATGTATATGACTCGTATTGTCTGGATTGGTTGGCGCAAGTTCTGAACGATAAAAGTCTAGTCTCACAATCTGCATGTTTACAATTCAATGAAAGTTCACGAGTACGAGGAGCTTGGTCGCAGTCTTGACCTGCTTCAAATCGTTACAAAAAATGACAGTGGTGGGCATTATCATTTACCACTCAGCGCGTTATCGTAAATGCCAGAAAGATCGGAATATCAGTTCAGTCCGGTCGATGAGTGCCTTCACATCGAGCTTGAAACTCGGGGAGATTTAAGCCGTTTGTTGCACGAATACGAAACAGTAGTGATCCAAGCGTGAATCAATCAATCAATCAATAAAATCGTTTGCGTTTTGCCTTCTGCAGGATCAACAACTTGTGCAGTTTTGTCTTTGTTTCAAGAATATGTGTGCCATTGGAGCAGCCACCTCGCAAATATGTTGATGATGAAGATATATTTCACGTATACGTTGTTCGAAGAGTTCAGCATATGAGAGTAGCGCCTAACGGTCTAAAAATACCAAAATTAATATCGAAACCGCAACGTAATAGTTCTGCAGTTAGTAAACAACAGCCGGCTGCACAAAACGGAAGCGCCCGCCTCGAGTGCACCAGGAAGTAAAGCGAAGTCGTGAGATATCCGGAAAATGGCTGTGTCCGTTCGCTGTCTGATTCAAGCAAGGAGATTCTCCTCGCGGCTCGTTGCCCTTCCGAAGCAAAGGTGAGTTGTTGCGGTTGAATTATGAAGCGATTGCCATTTAGCTCGACAGATCGTCGTCATTCATCCGCTCCTTGCATGTCTCACTTCCGGACAAGCGCCTTCAACACGCCGGTAAAAGTAGCGCTCAAGTTGGCGCGATTTAAATCAGCGCGCCATGGAAATTGATGCTAATCTCCCTGGCGAGTGTGTTAAGGTTGCGCCGAGAAAATTACGCTTCAATGTGAAACGCCGAGAGTGAAATACGCAAAGGTTACCGCACGCTGATGTCAAGATCAATCCGCCCGACGTCGTGTACACCTAAAACACAAAAATAGATCAGTTACGAGGCTCGTATACTTGAATTGAGAGATTACCCATAGAAAAATGCACACAGCAAGCAGGAGATTCCGTGGTTAGCAACTACAGGCCTCATTCAGCATTCAGGAAGAGGCGCGAACATAATCATGCACCAAACATGCACGACCTTTAACTTGACCTTCCCTCATCGAATCGTAAATCAGCAATTAAAGCGCACGTGACAATCGAGCGTGTAAATCAATCACCGCATTTGCATGTTTCAGGTTAGCCGCCCGTAAAAGAGCAATAACTTGCGATGATTTGCAGAGGAAGTAGTAGAATGGTGTGTTTGTTGATGATTGTAGTTTACTGGCACTTACCTAATGCGCTGGATGTTGATGCTTTCGAGTCGGGCTTCACGTGGTCGGCCTTGTGACGATATTCGTGCTCCTGCATAATGTGCGTGTGCGACGAAACGCGCGCGTTGCGCACGGCAAAATGCTCAATTCCTGGTTCCCTTGGTTCCGCCATACGCGATCTCGCCATCAAAACAATTACATTACATTAGATTACACGTTGTCTTTGCTGATGTTCGAGTGTTGTGTGCGTGTTGCAAAACACGGTTAGGCGCGTGTCTATGATTTTAATACGCGTGCAATGTAGTGGCAAATGATACATACGTTCGTTTTTTTTGGCTGTGTCGTGCTGCAACGAGCACCGTGAAAAATTTGGGGTCGATTTGTTGCTGGTGCTGCGATTTGGGGGATTTGTTCTGCGCTGCTCAGCGCGTGCTAACCAAACAAATTCGCATCCACGAAATTCCATGACATGCGTAGACTGCCAGCCATTTTACGCGTCATTTTGCAAAGGTAAATGAATTGTGTACTTACATTTGTTGGATGATTCCTGATATGAGTGCACTAGTTGCTCGTTGCGCGCGGTGAATCGTTAAAATTGTGCGATCAGCTGGGCGCAAACAGGAAACACCAATTTGAAACCAAACTTATTGTTGATTTCGCCCAAAGATGTCGCCACTGTAGCTAAAATTATGAGAATTTAAAATTTTTGTATTTTTAAAAAATACAATAAGATTACATAACTTTTCAAATAGATGGTAATATGAATTTGAAATAAAATTTTATGAATTTTAATTTTGAATAAATGTTACTTCGGAACTACCCACGTAGATGTCTCTACTTTCAACAGGAAGTTGAAATGTTGAAATTTGAATTATTCATATCTTGTTTGTTGAAAATATGATATTTACAACTTATTATTTTTCTGATTCATATCATATATTGTGTTATTTAAATGAGGAACATAAGAAAACAATAAATATTCATCAGTTTGGCCTCCTAAAGGTGACGAGATGCACGAAAGGCGACAAGAAGTACAAAATACAATAGTTATGGAAATCTTTAACTTGAAACTGAGTATAAATACCATAAAAATGCCATGTTACCTCGTATATTTGCTCTGGTCCTGCTCCCGGGTCCTTGTTGATCGTAAAAATGAGTGACGATGATATAATGCCTCTGGAATCGGACATAAATGCGTTGTCCGAAAAATTAAACCGAAATATTGCGTTGCAAAAGAAGGTGCTGCAACGGTAATCAATTAAATATACTGTAATCTTTGTGGGACTTATATTAATAATGTTCTTTTTGTATCTTAGGATGGGTTCATTCTCGTCAACACCAAAGATACTCAATCCGGACGTCTTGGACGGAGATGTCGACTTTGCGGGCTCAATAAGTCGCCATGAACTACTCCAATACTGCCAGAAGCAATACGAAATGTACCCGATGGTCAAAAGGTCCTTCAGGCGTCACAGCAACGACGATGGATTCGGCCCATACGGTTTGAAGGCCCGGAAACTAAACGGAATTTCGAAAGGATGCAGCGATTACCTGAGTAATCCAAACAGCATACGAGTATTCCAATGGAACATCCTGTCACAATGTAATAATTTATCTTATGGTACATCATTTGTTTCTTACATTTGGTTTTTGTTGTAGCATTGGGTCAGTACAATGATTGCTTCGCTAGATGTCCCGACAAAGCTTTAGAATGGCATAATCGTCGCTTCCATATCATTGAAGAAATCATCGAGTACTGTCCAGATGTCATCTGCCTGCAGGAAGTCGACCATTTTAATTTCCTTCGGCATGTACTTAACACCCAAGGATATGAAGGTTTCTTCTTTCCGAAACCGGACTCCCCATGTTTATACATTGAGGGCAACAATGGTCCTGATGGATGTGCCATTTTCTACCGCAAAAACAAATTCAATTATGTCAGTAGCAGGACACGCGTTTTGGAAATATGGCGCGTACATAGCAACCAGGTATTTCCTTGACAACAATGTAATGAAAGATTCTAGAACGTTTAGTTGTAGGTGGCGCTGATGTTGATCCTCCGCGTACAGGAAACAGGACAGGAAATCTGTGTAATGACCACACATTTGAAAGCCCGCAAAGGCGCGTTACTTGCAACGCTGCGCAATGAACAAGGACGAGATTTACTGCAGTTTCTCAGCAAACATTGCGGAAATCGTCCCGTTATTCTCTGCGGGGATTTCAACGCTGAACCCATTGAACCCGTTTATTCCACGATCACGAATAACGCTGGTATTCGTTTGGAGAGTGCATACGCGACTTGTGGGCCAAATGGACAGGAACCAGCGTACACGACGTGGAAGATTCGTGATGAGGGCGAAATCTGTCATACAATCGATTATATTTTCTATTCGAAGGATAAATTGGATGTAGAGGGCGTTCTGGAGTTCCCCAGCGGAAGTGAAATCGGTGCCGATCGCGTACCATCCTTCCATTATCCTTCAGATCACTTCAGCTTGGTCTGCGATCTGAAACTCACCTAATTCGACTCGATTCATGGTATTATCCTTGTATGCTTTCTTAATCCAATAAGGGCAATCGTGAGTAGTCATCACGAAGCGGGTGGATGCTTCCTTCGTACGAACGTGTTACTTATATTGTGATATAAATATAGGTAGTAGGTATTTGTTTTTGTTTCTTAATTTATTTATGTAGGTGCAATGAATGACAGGCGACATTCGCATCATCAGCACGCTAAAATATGATTTTCGGGTGACTGACACAGTTGATGATGATGTCGAATGGATGCAACTTGTATAATATAATAATAAAATGTATTGTTATCTGTATCGTTATTGTAAAATCTTCAATAACTACCAATAATAACTATGAGTGCTCATGAACTTATAAACAATCAATGGCACTACGAGTTTTTCACTTACATCTAAATTGTTTCTTATTTTCTACAGCTATCTAATTGATCAGATCATTTGTTCTAAATTTACCATCCTTTACAAGGCTTTTTGGGGGGGAAGTTTAACAATGTGCGTATTTTCAATACAAAAAATCTTCAACATCCAAACGTTTTCAATGTCAACTAGCATGAGAAAATAAAATATCTACAAACATACAACAAGTTGTATCTTCTGGGCCCATTGGCGAAAGCACATTGCAAATAACAATGTTAGTTGCAATTAAATTGTTTATTCTCAAAGTTGTTGTATATCTTAAAAATTACGCTTACTTCTTAGCCTCTAAACAATGTCATATCCTTCGTGTATAGATGAATCTAGATGATCACCCTGTAGATATCAATCTAGAAGATTCCTAACTGCCCTTCGACAGTTCGTTGATAATTTCAGATATGCAGCTGTAGCTGCCAGCAATCAAACCGATGATGCCAAAAAGGATGAGCAAGATGTCCTTGATGAGGATATATTTGCCAGCACCAAGTTTATCCGGATACAGAACGCAGATTTCCATAATAGCTGGGAAAGCGATACCCAATGCTGACAGGCAAAAAGCGCCAAAAAGCGAGATGAAAAGTCCTAGTAGAGGAATTGTAACAGCCAGAACAACTGCAAAGAAATCCATTTTAAAATTCTGCATTTTGACTAGGTTAGAAAACTTTAGAAAACTTACAAGTAACGATGACAGCTCCAACACGAAGAAGATACTCCCAAGCCAACACATGATTACTATCCTCTAGATGTTTGAAAATGTAGGTATCCCACAGGATCTTCACGGGGACATATCCTTGCAGACCGTACGAAATGAATATAGCAATAGAATACAAAATTTTGACAGTTTTCGCCGCCCTGCAATACAAACAAATCCAAATTCACCAACATCCAGGATAATTATCCTAGTTTTAGGTTAAAAAGTAGCTTACACATCCTCCGGGGGGAAATTCAAAGTGATACTAGCTTCACTGGCATCACCATAACGCCAATATCCTAGGAATCCCATACCGACATACAAGATTACAATAACGACCATGGCAACGTTTAAAACGCCGCAGTATCCTCCGAAGGACTTCGGCGTCTTCATATTGTTCTCCAACGCAATGACCACTCCAACGGCTTCCAAGGCAAACAGAGTGGTGCCGAAGAAGAGCGGAAATGTGTACGCTGTCCCAAAATGAGGACGTTCTTCGATGCTAGGCAGATCCTGGAAGATGTAATACAGGACGATACCGAACGACGCGAACGTTAGGATGTTTGCAAGAGTCGAAAATGGCGCCAGCAGCTTGAGATTCCTTATCGAGTTGATGAGGATGAACGGGATGAGTAGCATGAGGATGTACAACTTCAAATCGATCTTTGTTGGTGTGTATTCGTCAGCAACGGCTTTAACGTTCACAGCGACGAAGACGACGTACACACAGCAAATTCCCAACTGGTAGATGACCAGGAAGAAGTCAACCAGCACTCTGAAATTGTACAAATTAAGAAATATGTTGGAAATTTTAAGGAAATTGATAACGTACGGTGACATATTTGCATATCTGCGAAGGCACATCGGGCCCGACTCGAGCGCCACCTTCATTGACTCTGGATATGTGAGGATCGGTACTTTCAGTCGTTTGCACATTATATATTGAGCTTTAACCTAAAAACACAACAAGGATNGTAATTTACTTACTAAGATATGAAGGCAGTATGTACATAGTATACCAATAAGGATAGTACAAATAAAGCCGTTCGTCAATCCGGAATTCTTGAACGCTTCCGGCATTGCAAGGATACCGGTACCCAAGCTTCCCTTAAGTAGATGAATCAGCGTTTCGGAGTTGCTATAGAAACCAAACAAATTATTACATGGCGTCATAATAGGTTATGATGGTTATATACCTGGTAGGATTATCAACTTGGCGATGCAAATGTGGATCGTAGTCGTCATCCTGCGGGCTCGATTCACCTCCACGCTCCAGATTCCTAGAATCATCGGAATAATTTCTGCAATTTGCACGATGGCGTTCAGCACACGTGATGGTTAAGCGTAGAAGAATAGTTAAGGGCGAACAGACAAGAAGAAGACATAATGATCAGTTAAATGCAGTATGAATTAATAGCCAAAAAACAGGATGCGAGAGAACTTACTTGTTAGCCCCAACTGGCTTCAGTTTCATGGTCTCTTGCGCCATCTTGGTGGACGTTGACGCCAAGCGATGTCAAAATGGCGACTAGCTTCGATGGTACGCGTTAGAAAATTCCTGAGGAGATGTATTTGTACGGGTACTAAGTATCTAAGATCGACGGACGTCACATGGGTCTCTCTTATCTTTATTTCTAGTTGGTACTCTTCGATCGATTAATTGATTTCGACGGTCATTTGTTTACTTGGTTGCATACGTCGTTGTGTTTACTTCAGCTGATCCAGTCGTAGATCATTGCATAATAATATCTCTCGTTCAACTGCAATGCGATCAAACAAAAAAAGAATCAATTGAGGTTCGAATGGCATTGTTAACGACGTCATTAATTGCTAATTTGCTTTGGTTATGAATGTAGGTTAGGTTAAATTGTCCTGATTGATGTTACTCCGCGTATGTGCTCGTTAATTCATGCAAATTAATCTCAATAGACAATAAACTGCATTACAGTTTATCGTGTGGTGTCATTCATTTGTTCGTTGATGTTCTGAATTTAGAAAAGAAAAATATTCCATTCGTTGGATATATCTACTTATTATGTTTATATTTATGTTGCAGTCTGACTTAAAAATATTCTTTGGAAGTGTTTGAAAACACTAAAACTAATATTCTTTGTAAGAGTAAATATTTTGAGGCTATCAATTAAATTTTTATTTGTTGCTAAGAAGTGTTTTATGGAGTGGAAATTCACGCCATTTGGCTTCTAGTCTAGACTTGATATTTTTAATGTCATAAAGATCAAATTCCCTTTTATGACTGAAAGCGCCCTCATAAAATTGTGAAAGCAGACGAAAACAAAATCGTTAATTTTTGCACTCAATTGTGTATTTCTTAAGTGCAAAACAAGAATAATATTTTGCATGGTATTATTAACCAATAATAATTTATTAAGGATACTCATTATTGACGTTTAAAGCTTCTTAAATACTATTAATTAAAGATTTTTTACAGTTGAGACTGATGGTCTGTCAATTTGCTTGTTTACATTAGTAAATTCATAACAAATAACAAAAAAAACATGAATTTACACAAAATAAGAATCTTTAACTTTTTGAATATATGATTGTAGGCAACCCAGTACGCAGGCTTTAAAGCTCGTTCATATTTTCATAATTTTATATTTAAATAAATTGCATAGAAAAAAAAAAGAAAAACTAATTATGATTGATTTATCAAGCATGCATAATATTTTATATTTATTATAAAAAGAATCTCAGAAATTTAATTAATTTGGAAACGAGAATATTAAGTTGCCTATAATCAACATTTTTTTCCTTCATTTTTCTGAAGAATAGCTAACTACTGTATTTTCAAATGTAAATGAATTTGTCTATTTGATTATTTTGACTGAAATTTGCACGTGGCATGCAAAGCTCTTGAGAAATACTTTACATAATTGCTTCGTAAATATATAGTAGCTCCACTTTGATTATCAAGATAAATGCAGCTTGGCTGAAACTAAATGTAACTGGACATTTCACAGAAAATGAATTCAGAAATAAAGTACATTTTCAAATTCTTCGCCAAAACATCTTTTACTCATCGCACAAGATTACACTTGATTGTCTCGTAATCTCTGATATTATTAGACATTTTCGGACGTTTTGCAAGTGAAAATTGCAGAAAATAGCAAAATGCTATTAAATTATGCAAAATAGCAAGTGCACTTGCACATAAAGTATACTGGATGACTCAATTTGTAAAGTAAAGATGTAAAGTTATTTGAAACTGCTTGAAATTATGAAATTTTAAATTGTAACATTTATGAAATTAAACTAATTAGTGTTATAGAATGGTTTCAGAATACCTCATCTATGAATTTTAATGGATTAAATTGAAATTGAATTTCCTGTTCAAATAGGAATTATCCTTCCTTGTTTTTATCCAGTTTTGTTTGTAAATTGCAAATGGGGAAATTATGGAGTTGTTTGCTTTCCGTCGACCATCCCATCCGTTAGTTGTAACTTCAATTCATGCCATTGCACGTAATGGAAATTAGTGTGTTTTCCTCGTGATAGAACGTTCACGAAGAGGAGAAACTCGTACAATGAGAGCATTCAGTAGTTTGTATACAGCTTAGTCGGAAATTTATGGACGAATGCCAAATTGTGCTTGTGTGAGATTTCCGACATTTTTTGCAAGTGAGAGAAAACAAAAATCAAATGAAATATTACTGAAGGTAATGGCGAAAATATCGACGAATTTCCCATGTTAACGAGCACTTAATTTACGTTTCTCAGTAGATGAATCTATTTTCAGAACTATTCATTTTGAAACTGATGTAGATTTATATAAAGTTTACTTCAACAAATTACATCCCAAATTTGTTATTGCCACTGTGAATTATTTGAAGAAAATTTAATTATTTAATTCAAATTAAACTTATTAATAATTCTCAAAAATAAATTACATTTGTTACAAGGTTAAAAATTGCCTGCTGAAAAACAGGATCTAAAGGATAATTACTGAATAATTTAAAATTATAGCGACATATGGCATAACTGTTAATTTTTTTACTAATTTATGATTTCCTCAAATTTCCCTGAATATTACTTGAATTTCATACATTTTCTTAGACGAGATAAAACAACATCAAATGAAATGAAATCAAATGAAAATAATGATTAATATTCTATGTTAGTAAACACTAAATTTGCATTTTTCAGCAGATGAATTTATTTTCAGGAGTATTCATTTTGAAACTGAAGAAGATTGATGTAAAGTTTAGTTTGGCAAATTACTTCAGTAAATTAGATCTTGCATTTGTTATTGCTACCTTTTTTTGGATAAAGACATCAAAATAGTTTGAAAATAACTTTGAAAGTATTGTGAAACTTAACAAATTGAAATTCAGTAAATCTCTTAATATGCAATAGTCCTATTTTTTTCAAAATCTTTTATGCCTTAGATACATTTTCCTAAACACAAGAAAACATTGAAATAATGTTTGTATCCATTATTTCCAATCTGAAAATAATATCAAAAAGAAATCCTTGGATTGATTATAAGTATCAACGACAGATGGCACTACTTTTTTGCAAATTTGAAAACTAATTATTTTATTATGTTACAATCCCAAAGTTTTCCTAGATTTCAAATTTCCACATGACTTATAAATAGTAAAATCAATTTAATATAGTATGAAGCTCATTATTTTCAAATTCTAAACGGAAATAACTTGCTCCCAAATATTTTAATTTCAAATGTTTCGAAAAAAAACCATACCAATTATATTTAATAAACAATGAACAAATTCATCATGCGACTAATGAGTAAGAAATAACTAATCTATAGCAAAATATGCACTAAATTTTGTTTAAACAATGAACAATCCCAAGATATCTATATAAAGTGTAATAGTAACCTTATCTGGTCGTTGCCAAATTGTTGTAACCCAAGAGGCAAAAATAACAATTGCACACACGC
>JARJDZ010005271.1:0-11468 GCA_030264555.1 Aleochara sp. GC000083 | reverse complement strand
ATGGGAATTTACATTGGCAAAACTCTAACCAAATAACTTAAAAGCGGAAACATGCCCTCGAAAATCCATGATGGCGGCTCCCATTTGATTTACATTGGCGTTGCTAAGGTTAAAACTCGAGGGTTTGGACGTCCTTAGCAACCACCTTAAGCGGCACGAAAAAATCCAAATTGATTCGAAATTAACTATTTCTCTATCACATTTTCATCAATATCTCCGAAACTACCGATCCGATTTCATCCAAATTTTCAGGACTTGTTTATAACATATGCACGGACATATTTAGAGATTTATAACGTCGGAAATTAATTTGTTTATAAATTATTAATGTTTATATATGATAGTCATTGTTTTTTCATATTTTGAATTGGTTTTTCTCGAGAACGGCTCGAACGATTTTCACCAAATTTGAAATATAGGCGAATACCATTACGACGATTAATATATTGGGGGTGGAGGATGTGTGAAGCGGCCGGGGGCGGCAGTTTACTCTTAACTAAAAGTAGAAAATCTTAGACATTTGATTGAAAATTCTATTCAATATTGATGCAACTTGGTATACATATTAAATGAGGTAAGATGCATAATGTTTCGGGGGTGGCATATCTCTAACATACAAGGGGGCGGCAGAAAATTGTGTTTAAATATAGGAATTTTTCAAAAAACAGTTTTATCGGCTACTTCTTAATGTACTGGTAATATATGCGGAAATACTACCTCCAGCGCCTGCACATGAGTTGGGGACCGTATGCACCCTTCGGGGGCGGCAATTTCTTATGGAACGTTACTTCATATCTCGAAAACTACTGAACCGATTTGAATGATTGAAACGGCATTTTCTTAGTTGGAATAAATATTTCCATTTGTCAGCAACAAATGTATAATTTTATAAATTAAAATATAAATAATATAGATGTTGTTTACTAATTAATTTTCATGTGAATTGTGTTGCAGGTAATTATTCTATCATTACGATCGCAGTTCCCATCGGGTGAGTTTTTATGGACAATATCAATTTTTTCATTTCATTGATCGTTTATCGATTGCATTGATGTGAAAACAAATGGATAAAAAGGATTTAACGACTATAATAAACATGATTAACATGTGACGTGTGGAGACTGCGGTCGGTATCAAGCGGAGAGTAACGGTTTTTCGCGATTTATGCAAATCACAATTGGTTACGCGATATGCAAATAAATAAATGCATACATTACGCGAGTCTTGCAAGAATCGAGCCCAAGAAGTTGCGTATTGCGTGGGCTTCCGTCGATCGACAAGACCGCAAACCAACCAACCCAACATCAACTGGAAACTATGAACTAACTCTAGATAACTATATAGAGTGAAGTATCTCAATAACTTGACTATGAAGTAACTTCATATCGAGTCCGATATCGACGGAATAAAGCATCATAATTAGAATTTCCCAGCTTAAATTACACACATACTGAAATAATTGCACATAATTAGAATAAATTAAATTGAATTTTGAAAGCAATATTTTACATTCAATTTGCAAAAAAATGAAGCAAAGACAGGAAAGAAGATTTCCTTGAACTTTCAATCTGAATAGTCGATTATTGACTAATTAAGATAATAGTGCATTAATCAGGTGTGCCCTGAATAAGTTTAAAGTCTATAATTATAACGATTAGTTCAAGATATCAATTAAAATCGACTTTATCGACTCCACCAAGAATAATGTTTAGTTTTTGCTTACTTGCTGTCTTTGTTTCGCTGTCTAGTCGGTTGTAATTTCACACTTCTTATGCAAACACCAACAGCAACAATGAAACAAGAGTATATTAATGACACAGAGACAAAACAACTGTTGCTAGACGCCATCATGTAATAAATATCTTCATCTATCTAGATCTCGAGTAGTGAGTACTTGTAAATTCACGCAATTGGAACGCATTCTTCGGCGCAAACGAATAATAATGCGAATAAGTTCGTCTCTCGCGAAGGAAACGAGCAGCAAACGGAAGGAAATTCGCGCGCATCTTTGTGCGCCAACTTTGTTCTTCGACTGGTTTAGTATGAGCATGTAGTCCTCTCAATAGTCTACTCAAATGGGAGCATGAATGCAATTATATGTTGTTCGGTGGTGCTCTTCGGCGCCTCTTGAGCCATTGTGTAATTCGTTCACATTAACCAAACAAATAGAATTACGGCCCAAGTGGGAGGAAATTTATATATACACACAGAGAAACGGGGAAACGATGATAAAATGATACGATGATACAAGTCGTGTGAGTAAATTGAAATGAATGCATAATTGTGCAGTTCTGTATGCACTAGATATTGTTTACTTGGTAGTTTATAACTTAAACAAGTTTATGTCAAGTTGCAAATTCAATTTGCGAAAGATGGTTTCAGTTTTTTAATTATATTTTCTATTAAATATTGATAGATCAAAGACTGCTAATTGAACATTTAATTATAGCAGCATAATTATATTTTGCAAAAATTCAATCCTAAGGTTTATAGCCTAATTAATTATGGAATAATTTTCAAATGAACAAAGAATAAATAAAATGAAAATCTAAAAGTAGTTTTAAACTTTTCATCATTATTTCTACCAAAGTTCTAGCATTAATTAATCAAATCAATAACTTGATAACTCAAAAATTAATTAATATTTGTCCTAGATTTCAAGACTCAAAATTAACTCCTAAAATTTAAATAAAATCAAAAAACTGGCTAGGAAATAAATCAAAAATTTGCACATAAAGTGCCAACGATGTTAACCATCCTCTGATGATCTACATCCACAAGAAGCTCACTCTTTCTTCATTTTTTGGTTGCTTTAAGTTAGAAGACTTCATTCTCACTTTGTTTCCTCCACTTCTTCGCTTACATCTTTCGTTAAGAGAACGCATTCCTGACACGAAGAAGACTGAATCTTGGGTATCACAACTTTTCCATAAAGATACCAAGAGGCAGTTGCGATGCGACAGCCTGAAGAGACGAAGAAAGGAGGCGGCATAATTGGATAATCTTCGGAATGAAATTGGCACAAATCGGATTAAAATTTGCATATTTTGACTTTTATATTTTGCACTCTGCATTTTTCGGCGACGCAGCCCGAGCTGATGATGAGTCCTCAGAATTATTGTATTCATAAAATGCTCCCATAACACTGAAGTGGAACGAAGACGTTGAGCGAGCGCCGAAAGAGATGATGCAGAGTAACAAACGAAGAGGAAACTCGAAATGGATTTTATTAAAATGAGCCTCACAAAATTATACAATGTAATTAAACGTAATGCTAATTAAATGTAATTTTTAAGAAAGGTGTTTTCAAATGGTAAATTTTCAGTGTTTGCATTAAAGATTATTTCAGTCTTTAAAAATTTCATTTTAAATTGGTAAGAAATTTTTAGAAGTTTAAGGTGTTATCAAGATAATAATTTAAGAAGATGAACAATCAATTAAGTTTTTTTAGTTTATAAGATAGAAACCCACTTTTTGATTAATTTGATATTAATTCATTTATAAGTAATTGAATAATGAGCACTTTTTTCTCATACTAACCCTGAATTTCTAGGCCANCCATCTTTCAATTAAATTCTCATTAATCCATTCCTAATTTTAAACTAAACGACTAAATATATTTTGATACTTTTCTCTGAAAATCATAAACGAGAAATTATTTTACTTTCAAATCTAGTTAATTATCAAAAGATAATTATGCACATGTGAATTAATGATCAGTTCAAATGAATTCATGATTTATTTATTATCAAACCAAAATGGAGTGAACTTAATGTTATTTACACTTCATCCAATGAGGACTTCTTCGTGATAACTAAACTAAGAGTAAAATACGTATTTGTATGCCGGATACAGAACCGTTGTTCGTCCGAATCAACGAATCAACATCTCGTTTGATTGCACTACACATACGAGTCCATTTGGTCGTTTACTACATAGTTGTAGTGCGCATACGAGTCGCGAGCTGTATAACGAGTTCTAGTTCGTGGTTCTTTTCGATCTACATACTCTCGGACATATTATGAGATTATCGAGCAAGTCGACTTGATCTGTGCAATCACTGGACTTGAATCGAAGTATTATGCTCTGGTGTAATCAAGAAATTGCATCTACTTTTCTCGATTTTTCAAAAATCAAGTCTTCTATGTTGACTAAGTACTTATTAAGATTATTTCGTAAGGTATATCGTTTCTTCAAGTTTCCCTACTTCAGAGATTAGTTTAGTACAAGAAAGTTCAAGTCTATGAGTGAATAGGTATTAGTATTAGTACATAGTGCACATTTTCGTTTTTTTTTTGAAAATAATCATATAAGCGGTTGATTTATAATTTATTCCGGCTGAGATGGGATGCAACAAGGAAGTGACGTCGCAAAGAAGTCATCCTAGAACCATTGGTACAGCAACCAGCCGTGAAGGTAATAAACGTCGAAGACTTCCTAGATTAGCCTCGAAGGGGCAATGCGCGCATGGTAATTCCATCCGTTCCATCCTCTCCTACAATATCTTCTGATCCTCCAACGATTTTTACCTCCTTTTTCCCTCTTGTTGCTTCATCCTGCGAGCGATCTGGATGGCGCTAATTTTCATCGCGAATTTTTCCTCCTGCTCCTTTTGTTTCGTTTGTTGGACTTCCTACAGACTGGATAATTTGCATAGATGCTTAACTATCTTTCATCTACTTGGTGTCTCATCATCTAAATACGAAACTACTTTAATCCCATCAAAAAGTTCCTTAATCTCTTTAATTTTCCTTATAAAAAATGAAGTTCAAATTCGTTCCCAGAAAATTATTTCTTCAGTTCGAAGTGATTTTTAAAAGGTTGTTTTGTCACTTAGTGTTCGTTTCAAAGGGCAGATGACATATTATTAGCACGATTGCTTATGAATGCTTGCAGCCGTAGATAGCCATCAGTAATTTGATCAAGTTCTCTTCGCGATTCGATTGCTTCTTAAGCATTTGCATGCGCACTAGCGACTGCATTCGTAGTTCTGGTGTGTTTCTTGCCTTCTGGGATGCAGAAATCCAAAGACGACAAAGAGGACATAAGTTGAAGTCTAGGCAATTCAGGCAAGTCAAGTCAAATCGAAGCGACTTGTCGGTGTAAAACGACTAAATTAATATCTTTGCACATAAATTCTGCTTTTCATTAGTTGCGTATTTACTTTGCAGGCAATCTTCTATAAAGTTGATGAAATATATTGTGGTTTTTGGTTTTTTTTTTCCTAGTAGCTGAAAGAGTTAAATGTAATTTCAAGTTTATGACTTCAATTAGAAAATTTTATTTTTTGTTGGACAACAAAAATTTGATAGGTTGAAATTAAGTTTCACATAAGAACCTTTTACAGCTGATTAAAGAACATTTAGAAAACTTAAAAAATTAAACTTAATGATCCTGAAAATTAATTTGTCATTAAAAATATTTCACAAAAAGTTTTGAATACCAAAAAGAACATTCATCTTATAATTCGATCAATTTTCTAGCTCATTTTTAAGGACTATAGAAACTTGAAATATTCAACATCAAAACCCGAACAAATCTAATAATAAATTTGATTACTTTATTAGCTGTCATTACCATTCCGAATCGAATTCGAACTCCGATTACAGATATCTCAACTGTAAACATACCACAGAAGACATTCAAACATACAATTCAATCTGAGTCCAAGTTTCTATAACTTCCCATTCAATTCAATGCCATTACAAGTTTCGTCAATTATTTTTATTTGTTGCTATACAACAAACCAGTCTTCAAGAGATAGTCGAACGGTAGCCGAAGACGGTAGTCAACTTCTTGCACCTGATGATGCTGATGGTTGATGTTGATGGTTAATTTACGAATGACACGCTTTATAATTTTCCAGTAATTGTAATGATGTCGTAAGATCAATCCGACAAATACGAAATGAAAGAATCTGTGATGTGATTCTGAAGTCTCCATAAAAATTTTTCCAAATGTTCCTATCTGATCTAATTTATTGATTATTGGAGAATTTTAGAATTTATCGAGTGAAATCTGACATTTTAAATTCACAATTGCAATGAATTTGCAGATTAGAAGTCTTAGCAGGTAGAAATAAACCGGCAATAAAAATAATTAGAATTTTAACTGGTAAATTATACAAATGAGGAAACGACGCAATTTTCGCGCATTTGAATAAAATTGCACCGTGCAGATTATAATAAATGTGAGGATATATATCGACGGATCTGCATGAACCTGATGGCGATTTGCAAGTGGAGCACATTCGCACTTTTGCACTCATACTCACTTCTAACACTATCGCATAGTTATAAGCTGATTCGAGCTGCGGCTATAAATTTGTTCTAAATAATAAAGTAATTACCATCGTCGTTTGCAATGCTCTCTGGGTGATCGAATGTGCTAATAGAGTTTTCCACGCATAGTTATAGATTTAATGTAGCATCGATACGCACTACACACTTAAAATATGTCGAAATTACTCTCGAATTAATGAGTATTTATGAAGGCGTATAACTAAATGGAAATTAGTGATTAAACTTATGAAGTTTATGTAGATTATGGAATTTGAAATTGCATTTTCCAGATTACCTCTATATTTATAGAATATTAGTATTAGCAAATAGTGCATATACTTTCTTGTAGTAGTAGATGATGGAAAACTTTGTCTTACAAAACAAAAAATAAGAAAGCTATAAACATTCTCATATTATTAAACATTATTACAACATAAAATCAAACACACAATATTTACTTTATTTAACCTTTCCTGATTGCAATTACAAGCTCATTTAATTCTCATAAGTAGCATTAAACCTTAATGAGGTTTATTATCACTCTTAATATTTGTATCTCACGTGCAATTATCCTTCTAATTGACTGATTTACACTCAACAAGACAACACCAGTCATCATAAATTTTCATTATTTTATGTCGCAATATCAACAAATTACCTGTTTGCACTAATATTTATAATTAACCAACTTATTAGAAAGTAGAAACTTTTGACTTCAAGCTGAGATTGAAACAATTTGCTGGATTGATTTATTGAATGATGAAAGGAAAGAAAAGGCATAAAATTTGTGATTTACATTAAAAAAGATTAAATAATAATTAATCTGGGCATTGGAATGACACAAAGTATAGTAAAAAGCATCGCAACAATAAAACCGAAATATTATTCAAGATTAGCTGGGATTAAGATGTCAGACAAATTAGAAATGATCTGGCTAGATTTAGTTTTGTGACAACTTAATTACAAAGCTTTAATCATAATTAATCATTAGTTAATCACTATCACTATGGCTACAGAGATATAAATTTTATGATCGTTCGAATAATCCTTCTAATGTGATAGATAAAAACTGATCAATGTTTTTTAGCTATAAAATTATTATCTGGGAAAAAATTCTTAAAATAAATTTAATGTTTATTATCTTTTTATCTGAATGATTCAATACTTAAACTAAAATTTTTATTCAGAAAATTATGTAATCGTTTTTGATCCTGTTCTTTAAAATTTGCATGTAATTTTGGTCAATTTAAATTATTGATTTCATTTGCGAATCGTCTGAAATTAAATATTAGTGTTCAAATTATGGAGTTACTCATTAAATTTCAGAAAATTGATGAATTAAAAAAATATTTGATCAAGGAATTAGAGAATTACCAAAAGGATAATTTTAATTTTTGAAGTTATCATAGTTTTTGAAGGATTAAGTGGATAATATTTTAGTAAAGATTATTGTAAATCTTAACTTTGATTGACTTAATTGATTGATTTGACAAAAATTAATTTTCCCAGAATTTTCTTTTATTATTCCTCGTACACTAACACTAATAAGTTTGCTTCTGGTTTGATGATACTGGCATATTGTGGCCAAAGGCAACGTGCTCCCATTTAAATGCAGCCGCATACTTGTTCCATATTTACAGTTAGTTATTTAAGCACGAGGCGCACGCGCACACAGAACTCGATGCATTTCACGAACTTGCCTTTATTACTACATGATACAAGAAGTGACTACTGCCATCTCGACTTGCTGCCGAGTACACGACTATTCTCGTCTTAACTCCTCACACACACACACATACAAAAATTTATAAGGACTGGATACTAAAACTAAACTACATCCTCCAACCAACTAACGATGAACATGTAGCATGGAGAAAGAAGTTGAACTGCAGAGCGAAAGACGTCAAGTGCACCAAAGCCATTAAGAAATGCGCTTTATTATAATAACTGATACAATATCCTCGCATGGGTTTGTGTCTGTGCGATGATGATAATGCGGATGATGATGTCGATCTAATAGAAATTGTATTTGATGTTCCTATACTGAAGAGATGAAATTTTGAATTCAAAAGAATCGACGTTTCCAGCAATTGCAAATTGTAATCGAAATTGTTGCTTGTTCAATAACAAATGTTGGCTGGGTCACAAGCAAATATCATACATTTGCTGACGAAGAAAAATCCAATTGTTGCATTCGTTGTGGAAATCGTTGATGCAGAATTCATATCAATAATATTATTGTCGTTTTCAAGTGGAATCTAAACAACAATAACGCTATAAGTGCGCTTATAACACAAAATGCCTAAATATTGATACACTCAATGGCAACATGATTTGAGGGGCTGAGTGAATACTCGAAGGTTGTGTGGGAATTTCTGGCAATCCACATATTTGATTGCCAAATATTTGTATTTATTCTTCTTCTCCATTCCAATTTCGCTCCTCGAGGTACATAGATGATGTTTTCTCTGAATTCAACTGAATGGATTTTCATATTCCACACTTTAATAATATATGTTGTTTAATTAAACTTCAGAAATTAATATAAATTTTAAGAGGTCGTTAAAATATTGTTTTCTGAAACAGGAGATTTCTAGAATTTTACCATCCAAGAAAAATTAATCAGCATACATATAATTGGTAGTTATTTGATCGCAAATTTTATAATCTTTTAAGCAATAAAATACCATTTGAAATTGAATCAAAAAATTTATCAGAATGTATGTAATCTTGGTTTAAATTAAATAAATCGTGACATTACCACCCACAAGTTAAATAATTCTTTTTTTACTCTTTGGTTTCGTTGGTTCGTTTTTCATTTCATTTATAGCTTCTCACATCTCATATCTTGATTATTTCATAAAGTAATTATGTTCTAAGTTTGAGCAGAGACTATAAAATCATAAATGTAGATACAATCTGAAAATAACTATCTATTGAATAATTAAGAACCGTTATTAATAATACCTATTAATTACATTTTAATCGATTCAACTATACAAAGTTCAATATAAATCACGTTGTTGTAAAAAAGTGTAAGTAATTTGCGAATTTAAAAAGAGCAAAAAATGCAATTAGTTTGCTAGTTAATTAATTTTATAATCTACGAATATTGGATGGTATTTATTGGTGATAAAATTTGCAAAAAATACATTGTTTCAAATTAATGCCCAGGTGTGCTAAAAAGTTACACTTTTTGCAAGAATTGGGCATTTTTGCAAAAGAGCACCAATTGATTTTTGCTTATTTTTGAAATCTTCAAACTCAAATTATAGTTAATTAAACATGTAATAAAAGATCAACAATAATTTTTAAGAATCTTTAAGAATTATGAAGAATCATAAACCTGAAACCTGTAAAATAATCTCTCATGAGAACCAAACAACAGATTTGTTTACAGCAAATTGCAGAAACCCGCAGTTCTGTTAACACACACGCAAATTTATGACAAATCAAATGGCTTGATGGACTTTTAGTTGAAAACTTACAACGCATGTAAGTGCATCCGTGTGCAAATTTGTGGCTTATGTTCTTGTGCTGCTCGAATGGAAATGCTCTCGGTTCTATAATAGAACCAAGGAACATTAACACCGAGATTGCACTGTCAAAACTTATGCTGGTACCCTTTTGGCCCCTCGGTGCATTATGCACTAGTGAGTGCTTAAAGAACAATTACGAGTATCTTCATCCTTTGTCACCGTCGTCTCTGCAGTTCGCAAGCATTCGCATAAATAATCATCGCTGGTAAAAACCGAGCATTCAGATAGGTTTTTGCTTCCATGGAAAATCGTCCATGTTGACGCCCATGAACTGGTTCTTCGAGAGATGCGCGTTGATAAACGAACTAATTGGGCTGAAATTAATTGACGACAAAAAGAAGACCGAAAAACGAGTCGGACTCCTCCGTCGAACCGTTTATTATGTCCAGCGCGCGGACGAAGAAGTGAAGACGTAAAACGCGTAAATATCGAACAAGTCGAAGAAGTCGAAGGTATCGTGAAGAATATGGACAGGAAGACGCGAGATGAGCAAGCTGCGAGAAAACGACCAACAGAAGAAGATGAAGCACGAGAGGATGTGACGGCGATATTTATCTGATTCGATTTAGATGTTGTTGACCTTAAGTTACTTTACTTACTACACTTGTCTACCACCTAGAATGAGTCTACAAGTGCACATATCTCTTCATAGCAAAGCTGAAGAGGTTTCATAGATTATCACAGTTTTTGAAAATTTTGTTTATCGAAAAATTTCGTTCCAAGATTCAGTTTGCAATTTCGCAACCCGTTCTTCAATTTAGATTTAGTACCAAGCGCGCATCTCTATGAGGAACGAGCAGAAGTGAAGTAGTTTTATGACATAAAATAGTTTATGACTCTTGAATGACGCTGATACAATCGGCGTAAAGGATGGCTTCCTCTTCCTTCTTCTTCCTACTTCTTCGCGTCCTTTCAATGCGTACTTGTACTTAAGTGCCTTGGTTGTACTTGTCATTTCATTGAATCGTTCGTTCATGTGCAAGTGCGACAAATCAAGCAAATCAAAGCAATGTCTCTGTGTGCTTGCGAACAGAACTGTATAAAGACAATGTTAAAAATGGATTTCCTCTCTTCCTTGATTAGAGTCATCTTGGCTTTAATACAGTTTTAATTGCACCAAGTAAAAAGTTACGCTTTAAATTCTCATTCGTAAGCAGACTGCTCAGGTTGAGATCACAGAAATGGTTTCATTTTTGATAGTACATTTAATCCGCTTAAATTTAACTTTAAACATAAGATGTCTTAATGAAAGGACAAGCAAATTGTAGGTTGCAATGAAACGTAAAGGTTCATGCCGTTTTGGTTATTAGAAGGGCAGTAATCACGTTCGAAGAAAAAAATTGAAAAAAAAGTTTGTAGAGAAAAAAACGATAGGAAATTCTTAAAATCGCTCGAGGTTCCATAATTTTTCATATCTCCGAATCTAATCGACCGATTTTTATGATTCAAAGTGCATTATTCATATTTTGACGAAAAAATAACATTGGTCATGGTCCCAAATCTCTGCGGGATTCAGAAATACAAGATTATGAAAAATTGAGTCCTGAAAATGCAAAATTTTCGCTTTTTTTCGCTCCTTTAACTGCGTATAACTTTTAAACCGTTGGAGCAATTATAACAAATGTATAGATCAAATTGTAGATCTTCA
>JARJDZ010005270.1:0-50719 GCA_030264555.1 Aleochara sp. GC000083 | reverse complement strand
AATATGTAAAATGTCCTTTGAATCATCCAAATCGGTCCATTAGTTTCGGAGATATGAAAATTTTTGAAAACTCGAGCGATTTTAAGAATTTCCTATCATTTTTTTCGCTACAAACTTTTTTTTCAATTTTTTTGTTCGAACGCGATTTCTGTCGTCCTGTTGACCAAAAGTGCATAAACCTATAGATTTTTGGAAACTACTCGTCAAGACCGACAATTTGGTTCTAACTTTATTTTAATTGGTCCAATCGTTTAAGAGTTATACGCAGTTAAAGAGCGAAAAAAAAGCGAAAATTTTGCATTTTTAGGACCCGATTTTTTAAGTTCGGGTATTTCCAATTCCCGCAGAGTTTTGGGACCATGACCAATATTATTTTTTCGTCAAAATACTATAAATGTCCTTTGAATCATCCAAATCGGTCGATTAGTTTCGGAGATATAAAAATTTTTGAAAGCTCGAGCGATTTTAAGAATCTCGTATCGTTTTTTTTTCGCTACAAACTTTTTTTTCAAATTTTTTCCTTGATCGCAATTTCTGCTTTCCCAAATGCTAAAGGGGCATGAACCTATACATTTTTGGAAAGTGCTCAGCAAGATCTATAATTTGGTTCCAACTTTAATTTAATTGGTCCAATTGTTTAAAAGTTATACGCAGTTAAAAGAGTGAAAAAAAAACATAAAATTTGTTTCCTATGGTCTTAAGCACATAACATGTTTTTTTATTACAGTACTTGAATCCAATTTATAAATAATTAATTTCTGTACAGTTTGTTACCATTCAATCTCAAATAGAAAATTTATTAACCAAGGGAAGCAAGAATAATTTTCTGTTTGCCATTTCCTCTGTAGTTTACTAACATTAATTATTGCAGAATTTGTATTAAGTAATTGCATTTGTACGTTATTTTAACAGCAAGGAGGATGTAAAAGCAAAAATTTTCGTTTTCCAGCTCGAAGTTCAAGCCATTGCTCTTGATTTGGTACATACATTTCAGCTGGCATTAATTCCTTAGTATCCGATTTTGGAGAAGTATTTATATCTGCAATTAAAATGTTGAATATTTAAATTCTATCGTACAAATTTCTTACCCTTGTTTTGTTTGTCGGCCATTTTAATTTTTTCTCCAGGATTCCGCAACAGCAATCTACCAACACCCTCGCATCTACGCAAAACTTCATTTTTCATCATTTTCAATCGTACGTGGTCGTTAATCACTTTATTGCAAGTAATCCAGTCGCCAACTCCAGCGAAATCTGCCAAAAGTTGCAGAGCCCCATGCTGGGAAAAATGTACTTTGTGTTTGTAAATGTGATCCAGCCATGCTTCGCACATTAATCGCAAGATCATATTACAAATGATGACGTCCTCTGTTGCATGCAAAACTGGGGTAAGAATCTGGTCCAAATATTTATTAACATACGGACTTGGAACACTTGGCATCTCGCTGTTATTTCGATCCCAATACGAATTTTTCGGGAAAATCATTTGCAAATGCGCAAGACTCGTTGTCGTGCAAACTTTTGCCAAACAATCGACGCATTCCGTTGCAGTCTCTTTAAGTTTCTGCACGTTGACTTGGACTTCAGAGACAAGTTTCTGTCGCATTTTTGCACACACCTCAACGTGCACATCTAAACCTCCTTTATCTATTTGAATCGTATGATCAACCATTCGTACATTAGATAATTGACTTAAGCAATTTACAATGTCGCAATGCGTTACTTTGAAGAATGAGGCCACGTTCCAATTGTTTGCCAACTTTTTCGTTTCGGAGGAAGCCCATAAACGTGTTGTATGCACCGAATGATCTGCAATTTCAATGATGAAATGAAATTCAGGATTAAGAATGGGAATGAAATATTTGTAGTATTGCATATACCTAGACGATGCAACACTGGAATTTGTTCAACTAAAGGTAACTCATCCAAAGGAGCACCAACAACCCATTCGTTCGTTACTTCACATTGATTGCATAAACTTACTAAATCCTGCAACATTTCGCTGAATAATTGTCCAGTCAAAGGATCATTCCGCACTTGAGCATGGACCAAGGCAAGCCGGAAATGCTTGTCCCAGGAAGTGGAAGTCACATGAACACCTAAACCATCCGCAAGACTCGTCAAAGTCGAAATGATAAAAGCTGGAATTTGAGCTGTAGGAGTAAACTGCGTAATCCATTCTCGAAGATGTTGTGAGGAATGTGGTGATCTTGCAGCAAGAGGTGAAGGTCCCCACCAAAGTATAATATGTTCCAAATAGTTCCCAACCTCACCCCACAGAATTTCTTGATAGTAATCCAAAACTTTGTGCAATGCTTTTGGGCTCACGTGCTTTTCACCTCCATCCTTAGGTCGTTTGATCCCGTCTGGTCCCAACATCGAAGGAGCTGCATCCAATGCGACATGCAACAGATCCAGGACATTCTGTTCTTCATATTCAATTAGTCTTTCAAGATTCCGGAAGTTATCATTTTGATATCCGCTTAGAATTTCTCGAGCGATTAATTCCTCCTCATCTAATTGATAGTTTTTATCCGATTTATTGAGTTCAAGTTCTTCTTCCGTCATATGATGAGTTAAAGCACTGAAATTTAAAATTAATTAATGGATTTTAATATCTAATGTTTAGTGTAGTAACTTGTATATTTCTAAACTAGAGTTATCCGATTCGTCACCACTGGAATCACCAGAATTGTCATAAGATTTGTACGTTTCCAAAAGACAGTCGATCAATTTGTGAGCACATAATTCAGCACGATTTAAAACCAACATTTGTAAGAGCCTTGTTATGGAAATTTTGCGTTGCGGATGTTGAAGATACGTACATGTGTTATTTGTTATTATTATAGAATCTGTGAGGTCGTACTTTGAATCCAAATTCAACAATTCATTGAATGCATTACTAATCCTGAAACAAGTTCAATTAATATTGGATATTAAAAGTAATAACAGATTTAAACATACTTGAATGTTAACGAAAGAATTTTTGCGCCATAATAAATATATAACGGTGCTATTTTGCCCAGGAGGTTTTGGACATAAAAGGTAACTTTTTGTTTCTCAAAAGTTAACACTTCTTTCCATAAATTCAGTTTAGTTTCTAATAACGAACTTGTATTTTTGTATTTCGCCATAGTTTTAAAACACATCGAATATTTCTGTTTCAAATTTTCAAGTTCCAAGAGGACTTCACTCAACTTCTAAAATAGTTTATTTCTTCCTGATTATAGTTCAAATATAATGATAATGAAAAAAATACTTACTGACATCAATTGATCCGAATCAAAAGTATTTTTGCGCACTTGATTGTTAAAGAACAATGGACCAGTTAAAAATGTGCACAAACCATCAAGAAAATCTGTTGAAATTGCACGCACTTGAGCGCATTCACTAAAACACGTGACAATGTCTTCATTTTCCTGTGGAATCCACTTTTTCAACGTGAGGGAACTGCACGTGCTCCCATTTCGCGACATTATTTTGTTAGCATTAGGCAAGCGCTGACCGCGAAATGCATTTGTGTCCAAAAGAAAATTTGCTTCACCGTTGAATAAATCAGTTTAGTGGGTCATTATCATGCAGATATCCCTGCAATGTTTGTATCATCAAATCGATGAGGTGCCTTTCTGTGCCAGGCACTTTATGTTGACGCGCCGCATTTTACTGGAATTTTCACGTTTGAGGTTTTCACGCACCAAAATCTGACAAAGTTCTATAGTGATTGTAGATAAGTCGAAAAACTAACACGTACACGTGCACGTTCCAATGTCAGGTGCATAAACTAATCGATAAACCATAAATATTTATTGAAGTGACCTTTTCTTCAGGTGCGCTGTGCAAAAAAATTATGGGGTGTAAAGTGCCACCCCAGGTCATTTCACAACTCCTCCACTCACAATATGTTAAGCATCTTAGTGTTATTAGTTTATATTCCAAATTTGGTGGAAATAGGCCAAGTCGTTTGCGAGAAAATCGCGTTGGAACTAAGAAAATCAATTATTATTTAGAAACATTAATAATTTATGAACAAATTGATTCCCGATATGGTTAATCCATATATATGTCCATGAATATAGAATAAAGAATCCCTGAAAATTTGAAAGCATTTGGACCATTCGTTTCGGAGATATTGATGAAAATATGAGAAGAGAACTAGTTCGTTTCGAATGAACTTATGAGAATCAAGTCAACAAAAGAAGTGTTGACTAATAAGACCGCTGAGCAAATAGAATGATACACTAACAATGATGCACCTGCTATGGAATGCAAGAAGTGCAAGTAAATAGCGTAGAATACAATAAAGTGGAATATAATAGAAGGAATGCAGAACAGATGTATTATAAGTGGATTTTTCCCACAATGTAAATTCCCATAAGAAATTTTTTTCATATAACTATATGGCCGATTTTGATGATTAAAAATCATTTTAAAGGACATGATTAAACCTTTCACGTTTGCTATTATTTACAATTACAATCATAAACGGTACAATTTAAAATTTATATGAAAAATTCAAATTTTATTGGTATGATTGTATATTTAGTTGCCTATATTACACTTAATATTTGCAAAAAATTGTTCACATAACTGTTATTTTAGAAACTACTAATGAAATGGTTTAACAATGCCAGATTAATTAAATGCTTATGATCAATCTGATTAAGCCTAAATACTTCGACAATAATTAAAAAGAACAAGTAAATTCATTTCTCATGGTCGCACATGTTTCAGTCAGCTGATACATCTCCTAACCCCAAAGAGAAAAATAAGTAAGTGTCACCTTTGCAATACATTTTTGGCAATAATTTTTATTTAACATTAGTTAAACAATCATAGAAATCACATAAAAAGCTAGTAAAATCAGTTTTCAAATTACGTAACAATTGTGTTGATTGTGAATGTCAGTAACAGTGCAAAGTCTGTAAAACAGCAGCTCTTTGAAAACTATGGAAAATAGTGCATTTACCAATGTGAAATTAACAATTTTGTATGGCTCCCAAACTGGCAATGCCCAAGACGTGGCTGAGCAGCTATGGCGTGAAGCTAAACGCTTTTACTTCACAGCAGCCATAAGCTCAATGGATGATTACAACATTATTGAACTTGTGAATGAAAAGTGTGTTATATTTATTTGTTCTACAACTGGGCAGGGTGAGGAACCAGATAATATGAAGCAGTTCTGGAGGTTTTTGCTGAAGAAGAGTTTGTCCCCTACTTCTCTAGTCAATTTAAAGTAAGTCAATTTTCCTTAGAAATAATCTGTTGCTAACTCAAATTGTTTTAGGTTTGCTGTCCTTGGATTAGGTGATTCCAGTTATGTAAAATTCAACTTTGCTGCAAAGAGATTGAATAAGCGATTGCAACAACTAGGAGGACAGCCCATCATTCCTTTGGGATTAGGAGATGATCAACATGAACTAGGCTATGATGCTGTATCTGATCCATGGATGGACCAACTATGGAAAGAATTGCTTGTACTCTACCCACTGCCAAGCAATGTGCCTGTTTTGGACAAGAATTTATCAATATCTCCAAGGTTTGTGTATAATGGGTTGCATATATTAAAGTATTTCTGATTTAAATTAAATCATTTTCAGATGGAAAGTTTCAACAAGTACAAAGCCAAATTTATTGCAGCCTATAAATAACCATGTAAAGCAGCAATCTATGTATTATTCCACAAGAGGAGCAGATGAATTTACAGTTACAGTAAAGGAAAATATTCGAATGACACATAAAGACCATTTTCAGGTACTTATTACTATTTATATTTACCTGATAAAACGTTCTTAAAAAATGTTTTTAGGATGTACGTTTAATTAAATTATCATCACCTGGAGAAGGATACCTTCCTGGTGATGTTGTAGTTTTGCGACCTCGCAATCTGCCTGAACGAGTTGAAGAATTTCAACGAATTCTTAGGGAAAATAATGTAGAAATATCACCAGATTGTGTTTTCCAAATTAGTGAAAATTCTTCGGAAATGCCCGTTCCGAAATGTCTGCAATACGAAGTTACATTTCAACAATTATGTGAGGAATATTTTGATTTGACTGCTATTCCACGCAGACATACCTTTAATATCCTAGGACAATTAACTGATAGTGAAATTGAAAAAGAAAAATGCCTTGAATTTACAACTGCAGAAGGACAGAATGATTTATACAACTATTGCAATCGTCCTCGGAGAAATATCACTGAGGTCTTGGAGGATTTCAGACATGCTACTAAAAATATTACCAAAGAAATGCTGTTTGAAATACTTCCACCCATAAAACCACGCGATTTTTCAATCGCATCTAGTGCAAAATATCACCAAGATGAGATCCACGTGCTCGTCGCGGTTGTTAAGTATAAAACAAAGCTAGTTAAAGAAAGATTGGGCTTGGCATCAAATTATCTTGCGGATTTGAAAGTTGGAGATACAATGAGTGCACGTATAAAACGTGGAAGCTTCAAATTTCCAAGTGATGTAAGTATATCGATATTTTTAAAATGATAAATGTTAATAACTTTGTTATGAACTTTAGGATGCTCCAGTGATTATGGTTGGACCTGGAACGGGTGTTGCACCATTCAGAAATTTTATTTACGAACGCATTTTTAAAAATATTGCCAATAGCGAAAACAATATTTTGTTTTTCGGTTGTCGAAATCGCTCCAAAGATTTTTTCTGTGCCAGCGAAGAAAGATTCCATAAAGAAGGCAAACTTACGTTGATAAACGCGTTTAGTAGAGATCAGGAGTACAAAGTGTAGGTTTTCTGCTTATATTTTTAATTCTCATATAAACATACTTTACGATTGTATACATTGCAGATACGTGCAGCATAAAATACGCGAACATGCGGACTTGGTCTGGCGCCTCTTGGCAACAAAACGTGCATTTATATTGGTTGCAGGCAATTCCAAAAACATGCCTAGGGATGTACGGGAAGCATTCGTAAATGTAGCCATTGATTGTGGGAAGTTATCGCCAGCGGATGCCGAAGCGTTCGTAGAGCGGATGGAGAAAGAAAATCGTTATCAAACTGAAACTTGGTCGTAGCGTTCAGTTACCGAACATGTATGCATATTTACTTGTAGATAGGAGGTAAATATTTAAATATAAAGTTATTTTATATTGCAAGAAAGAAAAAATGTGAAGCCAGATGGAAATGTGTACGATCCGACAAAATCGTGATATCCCATTGCAGTTGTTCCATGCAGCAAGTCGGATTTATCGACTTGTAGACATCTCTCTACTCTATCTATGCGCTAGCTGCAGGTGTTACGCACACATTCCTTTGGGGATGACGTGCGCTCACCCCCAACATGGAAGCATTGGAGCACATGGCGCATGTTCGTAGCAGCACTGCGCGGAGACGACGATGAAAGCGACACAGCGCGCGTTATCCGCGCCTGCAGAAACAACGAAGAACGCAGCAGGAATATGAATAGAGCTCGCGAGTGGCAAGCAGCGAGTGCGCTTGCTAGCTAGTAGCGCCAGGAGCGGCTGTGGCTCGGTTTGTTTGCTGTGGTTGGACGACACGAACTCGTCTGCCCAGTAGAGTTCGTAGCGGGCAGCGATCGTCCGCGTTGTTGTCGGCTCCGCTGAAGCATACTGTATATTTCTGATCAGTTAAATACGGCGCGGGCGAGTCGTCATAGCTCTGGTCGCGGCGGTCGCGTTACTCCTTAGCCTTGATTGCTGGGAAAATCGCACGAAAAAGCGATTCCTTCATAAACGCCTGCCAATTTCCCTCGCCGCTCAAGATTGGACGCCAGCGGTACGTGGTAATAACGCAATAAGTACATCATTCAGAAATTGAATAGGAGCTGAGAACGCAGGAAGGAAGCGATTATACTACCACGTGCTACTGTATTCAGCGCGAATGCACGTAATTATACCTCATTTGTATCATCATCAGCAATCGAAGCAGTTGATTCAATACGGATAGCTTTGCAATGAGGTATGTTTTTCTCTTCTTATCTTATTATCATTAGAATTGCGTGCTAAGAACCGCTAATTTGCGCTTCTTAATACGCCGTACATTAATTGTTTATTTGCATAAGAGTTGGCGGAATTAATTGTGCAAGGAAAATGCAATCATGAATCATTACAGTTGGGTAGGCACATGACAGTCCATGAATTTGCGTTAAATAAATTGCAAATAAAAGCAATGCACACATGAATATTCATGAAATGTTATGAAAGAACTTTCATGGAAATTCATGTTATCATAATTCGTGTATGGTGCTGTTATCCGGGAAATATTTATTTTCGTGTTAAATTCAAAAGCTGTTGACGTCTTTTCAATGTTAAATAAATGATAATTTTGATTATAATTTCTACCAATTAGTGACTAGATGAGTAAATGTTTTTGTTTAAATTATTGCGGGCTTTGATATGGGATAATGCAGCAAAAGACGCACTAGGAATATTACATGTATTTAATTTCATATCAAACAATTTTTTAAATATTGTTATCTTGAAGTGCACGAGACATGTTGATTAATTTATTTTTAATCTTTTTGACAAACGACAAATAGGTTCAAATTGAAAATTTCCATCTTCAAGACGCGCCTAATCAAATTTTCCATGCAGATAGAAATTTCCGCCAGCTTTTCAAGTTGTTTATTGAAGCAACGGTAACATTTCCTAATTCTATTACTTTGCTGTTTTACGACCACGCGGAAATTCATGTCATTGACTTTTCCGTGATAGACACATTAACATAATTTCAAGCCAAAACACATCTTCGACCACAAACTGGTCCAACAACAGAAAGGTAATAATGCGTAGCTAACAAACTATGTGCGTGGGCGTATTTTATGTGTAGCAACTGGACCCGCTGGACATTTCTGAGCGGTGAACTAACGACATTTCAAACATATCTTCTAATTATAACTTCATGTCTGTCTGCGTCTCAGAAACGCCAATCGAGTATCGAGACGCAAGTTATCCACGTGGCTAAACCTATCATCAAATGGCAACGTAAACTTGTGCGCTCCCAATTTGTTTCCCTGCAACAATTGAAGTATCGCAAGAAGAGTGCTACAGATTTATTAATGGGATTTATGCATGTGGCCAGATCCAAACTATTGAGAACGTAAGTTCAATGCGGTTGACATTGTATTTATTCTCAGACGCGTCGTTGTCCCCTGTGTTCTTGGCGCGGCAAGAAAATTTAAATTTTAAATTATGATGGTGCAGCAGCCTCCCGCTTTCCTCTTTCTCGTCCCAGTTGAACACGACTGCTCCCGCCGCCTCCTTAAGCGGTGCCACTTATATATTTAGAGTGGAAGCCATCTCGGGAGTCGGGTGGAGTTATTGTCATCTCATTTCTTGCCTGAGAGATGGGATGCATTCAATTATTTTTTATTTCTCTTCATTCTGATATAGCGGTCGCACCGAATGTTGAAGAGCGCCTTTTGACTTTCATTCCAATCTACGTTCAACTGTAAGTAACGAAGCTCTTTATTGAGATGATCCCTGAATTTTATTCGTGGTCCCATGCTGATTGAACCAATAAACGTGGGCAAGAAATTCTAATTGTATTCAATTTGGGCACAAACAAATTGGGAGTGGCCGCTCAGAATTTAGCAAATTGAAGAATCTGATTTCTCATTAAAAGAAGTTACATTCACCAGGGTAGGAATTGGTGATAAGATTTCGATTAAGTTAAAGTACCCGCATACTTCCAATTAAAAGCATCAACTAGCATTAACAATTATGAAAGGTAGTAGTCAAAATGATATTTGCTTTTTAACCAGTTATTTAAAAGAAGAAAAGATAAAATTGTTTATTAACTCAATCAATAGCAATTACATCCAAGTTAATCTCAATTAAAGCTAACCATTGAATGAACATATACAATGGCTACATTTTCAAACTACAATTTGTTGCAAGCTTTTATATTCAGCGTCGTAAATTGTTATACCTCAGGACAACAATGAGCAAATTAAAGTTCCTTCCTAATTATGTTTACTTACTACCTGAACACACAATTTACGTTCAATTTGGATTGGTTTACTATTTCTATTCATTTAACGATTTTTATTGCCATAATATTTTCTTTCCAAATACTAAACAACGTGATAAGGTGCTCCTTTAAACATATAATAAACGTTCAAATAAATTGGCTTCAATTTCCATATGCAAAACTTATTGACAAACCTTTATTTACACTAAAATTGTTCATGAACGTATCAATCACATACTTCGAATAAATTTGATAGCATAAAGTTCAAATTCAATTACATTCATGCTCATGATGACAGTGAACATGTATTCAATTTTGGTTTGACTCTTGAATTTGACGGTTTGAACACAAGTTGATACAACGAACGTAACATTATTACGAAAGCAAACAGGAAGCAGGAAGAGTGAATACGTGAATACCAGCACAAATGCGCTATTATATGCTACCAATAGTTATATCTTTTGTGTTTATCACAAGCGGGCATCAACCCGTTCGTGCTGATGACGGTTCGGAATGATTTACATAAATTTATTCAGACTGTATTTGGCGTCTAATTCACCTGTTGCTTTTTCAGCTTGTCGAGGCTTTAATTTAGGTACTTTGTTGACTACATGGGCAATTTGATAGCTTAGAATACTCATTAAGTTGATAGGTATGATATAATTATCATAAACTCGTAAATCTTAGGAATCAATCTCATGATTAGATCTTACAATGGAGTATATCAACTATAGCAACAAGATATTGTTATCTCATGGAATTCAAAAAACGAGTATTCTATCAAATTCACGTGGAGGAATCGATCAATTGAGTGCTACATTAATTTCCCAATTTGCTCACAGTTTATGTGCAGTTTTCAAAACTTAGAGTTCATAGTGTAGACAGTTTTCCTGAAATTGGAACTTGAGGTAAATGATACAGTTTCATAAATGTTGGTCATAAATGTGTGCATAGCAGAATTAACACTTTACACCAAGATTCTGTTGGCAGCTTGCATATGTGCACAAATATTAGCATTCCAAATAACAGAAAAGGAGTACATAAACATGTTCCATATGTTACATTAAAAAATGTTGGCATTTCCGTTACGTGTAATGTTCTTGCATACATTCATCGAGTCTAATCAGTATACTGAAAACTACTGAAATTTTAAGTACCAAATTATTGCAGAAAGACAACTTTGGTAAGTTTTGTGCTATATAGTTAATTTTATCTACATCCAAATTTTTAAATATCTTATAAATATTAGGTTTTCGTAGAAGTATTCATGAAGAGATAGGAAAATACAATCGACTTACAAATGAGTAAACTAATGATTAGTTGTTGAATGCATGAATAAAGTATTGTTGCTTTCAACGTCAAACAAAATTTGTGCTATTCTCCTGTATAAATTCATTAACAGAACTTATCATTAAGAAGTTTGAATGAATATACCCGACCTATCTCTCATTATTCATTCGCCTTCAAAAGTTTTTCGATAGTCATTCAAACATAAATACATATTTCAAAACATTATGAGCATATTCGAAAGTGATTGATTACAAAATTAGGATAAAGGTCAAGTTTAACGAAAAGTTTGTAATAACTTCTCACCATTGTTAGAGGCCACTTATCACTCAAAGATTTGGTACGATGACATAAATACATATTTTTCATTCGATTTATGATTGTATAAGAATAAGTCGCAATTATTAAATTACAATCATTTTTATTCGATAGTAGCAATTATCAGCGTTTTATGATTTCCGCAATTCAAACATATTGTGGGACATAAACTAAATGGCTTCATTCCAGATTGGTTAAATATGGATAGATAAATCGTATTAATATTATTAGTAGCGTTATCAATAGCATTGACACACGTAATACGTAATAATGATTACCTAATTGGAGATAATAGCCTTGGATATTGGATTTGGCAGATTTAATATGCATATATCCCTATAATATTATTAGCAATATGTTTACCAAACCATCAATCTATGAACAAATAAACTAATTATAACATATTGGCAAATATACGATTTTCACAGATTTGGCAATTCTGATAAACATGAATATGATGTTTCTTTAGCAAAGTTTTCAGAAACTTTCTTGTTTCCTATTTTCATCTCAGGTATAGATACCTTTATTATTGTACTCTGACTTTTAGACAACTTCTAGGAAGTAGTGAGTGATTTACTGGTGAAAATTACAGCACAAAGAATTTGAGCTACCATCCAACAACTCTGTATCTACCGACCATGAATATCACTTTACAGAAAGCGCATTATTACCTCTCTTTTTGTATGCAGTGCGTGCTTTTCGTATGTCATTATGTTTTAGTTATGTACCGGAATCTATTGTACGCGCGATTCGAAAGGAAATTGCTCGTGAATATGAAGGGAAAATGAAAGTCATATAATGTGCAGATAAAAAATTATGTGACCTAAGCATGAATAAACCCCAAAATGCTGCATGAATACCCGAAAAGTACTTTCGTATGTGACGCTTTCTAATACTTTCCGTTTCGTTTTTTTTTTCAGAATGCGTTGATCTTTAGACAACGAACGCACCCACAGACATTTCCCAATTCGAGTATTTGGTTATCCATTGTCAAAAATGCAAAATATGAGGGAGGAATTGCTCAACAATGGACACAACGTCAACAGTGTCATATGCTATAAAGGTATGCTTATATGTTTGATATTCGTGTTCATTATCAAAATGATTGCGCACTTCAATCACCAGCGAGAAGCAACAACTGTTGCAAATTCGCCAAGCGATCATTTTCGCGCTTGTTGCATCGATATCAACGGTGATAGGCTATGAATATACATTGCCTTCGCTCTATATCGATGTCCTAATTTGGTGTCACCCACATTTAACCCAGTTTCGTTGCATGCCTAGCTCCAGGAAAATCAAATCACACAATCTTCACATCCGCAGCGAATGCAGAACTCCAGAGAAGAGGAGAGCGAACGTTGCCTTTAAAAATACCAATCAATAATTGTAACGGCAATCAACACGTTGCATGCAACTCACCTGTGCAATAACTAATTTCAAACGCAATTTTCCCCGGGATAATTAAACAATTTTCCCCAATTTCATTGTAATAGAGTTCATTGACTTTCTGAACAGCATATTTTAAACATAGAATTTACAGAATGCGGTTATCTTTACTCATTAGTGGTTCGAATTACAAGACACAAATAAAAGCAACTTATCATTAACAACGTCATTTGTAATGTTATATGGCAAAAGTTTTGGGAACATAAACAAATATTAATTCTCGTTGTGTTGCGGTCGCTCTTATCTTCTATTAACAACAAATTCATTCCTCGGATGTCGCGACAAACAATTAGTTTTGATCAAATTATGCCTTCGAATAAAGAGATACGAATCAATGAGAAAATCAAAAATAACATTTGTCATCACTTGATGTCAAGCCAATCAATTGAATTGAATTATTTGGATGGCACGTCGCGAGCGGCAATCTTTGAGCGCAACTTTGACCACTGGACTGAATTTACTAATGCTACACATGTTGTGCTCGCTGGAATTGAATTAAATTAATGATAACAACAGCAATAAACTGCCGCTAAGTTATGATAAATGATAACTCAGTTAAAGAGCTCAATTATCGCCTTCGGGGTCAGCACTTTAATATACAATAATTTTGCGTATGCTCGCACAATTCTTGAAATTTTGCTTCCAACGTACATTTCAGTATTTCGCATACTGTCGGTTGATTCGCTGGCGTTCCATTCTTCCATTCACAACGAAGGGGAACTCAGTCCCTTATTGTTTCATTGTAGTTGTTTAGAAGTCTTGCCATACCGGTCCTGATTTCAAAACGTTTTGCTTGTTTTTTTTGCGGACCACCAGCCGACGAGAAAACGACGCTCCAGCAACCAGTGCGGCTGCAGCCGTCATGGGAAGAGAATAATCTGCCTGAAGACGAGCTCAACTTCAAGAATCTCAACATGGATGACGCCGCCCTCCAGCTCAACACGCCGAAAGATAAATACTACTTGGTTTATATAACGTTCCTCATACACGGAATCGGGGTGTTAATGCCATGGAACATGTTCATTACAGCAATCAAGGTAAATTTATACTCTATAAACTTTTACAATTTTATAACGACATTTTCCCATTCAATTTTGCAGTATTTCACGGAATATAAACTATCGCCTGACTATATCACCCAGATGGATGGTAGTTTATCGTACGCAACAATTTTTATACAATATTTAACATTTGCGGCACAAGTTCCTAATGTTATCTTCAACTGGATGAACATTTTCGTTCGTCTTGGGTAAGAGCGCATCATTTGGCGTCATTTTGAATCTCATTGGATTTTAACATTTCCAGAGGCAACTTAACAACAAGAATAGTATGGAGCATCTCTTTGGAAGTCGTCATTTTTATCGTAACGATCATTTTGGCCATGAGCGATAGTCGCACGTGGCCGGGAATCTTTTTCTGGATAACTATGATTTCAGTGGTGATTCTGAACAGTAAGTGAAGCATCTGGAGCTATCAGTGGAAATTTTGTAACCATGTGTGTATTTTCAGTGGCAAATGGCATTTATCAGAACACGATTTTCGGCATGGCTGCAAAATTGCCAATTAAATACACTGGCGCCGTTGTGCTCGGCTCGAATATGAGCGGCACATTCACCTCCATCGTGCTGATCATTTCCGACACGTTTGCGTCCAGCGTTCGCATGTCGGCCATCTACTACTTCATTACCGCTCTATTTGTGCTCCTCGTTTGCTTTGACACCTATTTCGCGCTTCCCCTGAACGTAAGTACAATTTTCTGCCCACGATGTTGCTGACCTTTGCTAACATCTATGCTCGTAATTTGCAGCGCTTCTACCGACACCATGAACTCAAAGAACAAAAAGAGCTGCAGTTACAAAAGAGGCAAAATCATGGGCGCACTGTACGTATTCCGTATTTTTACATCTTCAAGAAGTGCCTGCCGCAACTTTGGAACATTTTCTTCGTTTTCTTTTGCACTCTTTCCATCTTCCCAGCAGTGCATTCAAGTAAATATTTCAACATTTGAATTTTAGACGCAAATTATATCTTATATCATTTTAGATATTCAAATGAGCGATCCAAACTTTTTCCTGACCAAAAAGTACTACGTGAGCGTAGTTTGCTTTTTGACCTTCAATTCCTTCGCAATGAAAGGCAGCTGTCTAGCAGGATTTTACCAGTTTCCAGGACCAAAATACCTCTGGATACCGGTAGCACTCCGTGCTGTGTACATACCATTGTTTCTTCTATGTAATTATCAACTAGAAAACACGACGCGAATGCTTCCGGTGCTCATTGATAACGATTGGGTTTATTGGGCGATTGCCGTTACGATGGGCTTCACCAGTGGATACTTCAGCTCATTGGGCATGATGTATGCTCCAAAGTAAGTAAAAACAACGCATTTATAAAAGTTTGCTACATGAATGATTACTTTTAGAATGGTTGAACCGCAATATCAGGGAACTGCTGGTATGTTTGCTGCTGCCGCCTTGATCACGGGAATTTTCAGTGGTATCTGTTCTGCCTTCATCTGGCCGTGGTTTATTGCGAATGTGGGTTTCTAACAAAAATGTTTGGTGTACGGCTCCGAAAAAACGTTTCAAATACGTTTATAACAACTTATGGACCGTACATGGAGCGAAATTCGCAAAAGATAGGAAACAAGGGACAGTAACATTGCAAAAACACCATGTTCTTCCATACAAGCAAAATAGCATCCGATTGAGAAGCAAAACCAAGCAAGTTGTTTGATAATATAATGTACATTGAGCGTTATTACTTATTCAGTTGTTAAGGCAGTTTGATGCAGCCAGCTACATATTGTTGATTTGTTAGACTGAAAGATATTTGAGCCAGCCTTACAAAATGTCCTATCTAAAGTAACAAACAACAAATGCAAACCTTTATTAAATACATGCACCAAGATTACTAAACAATCATACATGTAAGATTTTCATACGCGAAGTATACATCGCAAGTGTTCTTCACTCTTCACAGCTAGTTTGCGCCTTTTATGGCATGCATACTACCATATCATGTACTGCATGACGTAAAATTAATTAAATAGTAAGTTCTCATTAACGTATCATCAATGTAACGAATATTCTTAGGGCACATAACAATGTAAATTAAAAATCAATGATGCGAGTGAACTGCCCGAACTAAAGTTCTTGATCAAGTTATCTGCAACCCAGCTTACAAGTTATCGTTCATCGAAAACTAAGATGTTGAAAGTGAAGAGATAAGATACCTCCAAATGTTATTTTTATACCCTTGTAATATTTCGTAGTTTTTTGCAATGAAAATCAGACTGATATTTAATGACGACATTTTTGTAAACCAAATTAATTCAGACAATAATTGTCTAGCTAGCAAGAAATCATGGAATAATATAATAAGTGCACCTAAATGAGTGGATCAAGAGTATACATATAATAATCGCACAATGAATAACTAATATACTGCCACATATGATAACAGTTTGCAATTTCTTGTATTTAACACTGTGTTTACAAAAGGGAGTTGCACATAAGAACAAACTTTTCATACAAAAGCCCATTTTATTATGTTGAGATGAGATACATCAACTTTGTTTTTCCTTATGAATATTGAAACCTAATGTTACACAGAAAATACGTTGATTCTTAATAAATACATTATTATCCAAAGAAAAGAATTAATTAACTTTATCAAAATGAGAGTAATTAATCACAATATCAAACATTGCATATTTAAAGTAAATTGATTTACATAACATAAACTTTTTCAACTTTTTTGTAAGGATATACTTCCTTTGTCTTGGGGCACGTAACTTTTCCATCGTTTTCGCTTGCCATTTGTCCTAATGCCTAACGATAAATTAATTAATCATTAATTTAGTATTTACAACTTGTAGTTTAGTTTACCTGTTCACCATATACATAGCCGTTGGGAAGCATCATCGGTAAATTGTTTTCGTTCAGTGGCAATCCACTAATGAAGCAATACAATCGCGACTGAGAACAATGAGCATATGGCAGAACTTCTGCAAGCTGATTCAGATACATCTGGCAGACTGGACACTCAGGATTTCTGCTCTCACAATTTACTGTATAACACTGAGTATTTATGTAATTAAGGAAAACATTTCAGAATCTTTGACCAGCATGCAGAAAATTAATTGAAAAGGATATGGTGTTTTCAATGCTGACAAACCAGCTTGCAGAGCAACTGTAAATACTGACTGACAAGCCAACTGATACAGCCTGAAATTCTCTTGCCTGAATTCTTCAATGAGGTCCTCCCATCTATTTGGATCAAGTAATTTTTTGTATGGAGCAATATCTAAAACAGCACAACTTTATCTCCTATATATTCAAAAATATTCTATACCTGTATTCAGAGGAAATGCTAAGAGAGCCATTGCCTTTCTAATAGTATCCATGTGATCTTCTTCAAAACTTGGAAAATATTTCCTGGCATGCCTGATAGCATCCATCCTATTGTCACATCTGATGAGTTCTACATATTCCTGCACTCTCAAATTAAACTCCATTGTAGACTTGAGCTTTCTCAACTTGGATCGATTTTCATGGCACCATTGCAAGCATTTAGTTGTATTTCGAGCAACTAAGTTCTTCTCAATTTCCTTAGAGATCAAGAAAATTTCAATGTTGGTTAAATCTTGAAGGTCTGCTTTGTCAGCAAGTCTGATGGCAGAGTTGTAGTAGCCATTTCTGAGAAAATATTCGACAATCATGCGATCCAAACGATGACGTCGCCATTGATTAAGAGCTCCTTGGCTGATCGAACCATTTGCAGTAACTGTTGCATGTCCTTTCAAATGCTCAATACGTTTCTTACAGACGTTGGTTGCTTGCAATTCATCAGCGATACTTTCCTCTGCCTTACGCTTTAAAACTTGGAGTTTTTCTACCATTCCGCCTAATAATTTTGTAAGATCAGTGGGTGGAATGTTACCATTGCTAATCCCTTTTTCCAATTCAGCAGCCGCAGTTTGAACGTGCGATACTTCACGATCAAGCGTTTTTTGAGCTGCGCGAAATTTTTTGTTCAAGATTTCGTAAGGTACCTATCAATATTTGAGCAATATTTAATGCCACGAATGAATGTAAATTATTGAATTTTACCTTTAAAGTTGGATGTTCCAAAGCCTTCACATCTGCCATTTTGTGACTGATTAATAATTCTAAAAGACGTAAATAGAAAACAGCTGACTGTTGAAAAATAGGGATAGGCATCCCACAATGCAATGTTTAATTATCTTATCAGTAGTAGTTTACGTTACGTTTTAAAAATCCAATAATATTCGACTTAAATTAACTAAGAAATTCTATCAAAAATTTAATTTTCATACCCAAAATTATAATCGTATTTAAAAACACTTGATTTCTGTTAGAAATTAGGATGCGCATGCCCGGAAAAATAACCACACAACAAATATTCTTCATATCGAACGGCTTGAAAGAAACGTCCTGAAACAACGAGCAAATCTTATCAAAAAGTCGTCAAGTTATTTTTCTTCATTGTATATTTAATTGTTATACCATATTACATTAATTAATTAAGTGAACAGTGCTTGGTTTAACAGTGTTTATGAGTTGTTAACAGGACACCAAAACAAAGTTCTATGGAAAATGATTTTTGCAAATATCATCTTTTTTATTAGTTTAAAGTTGACCTTAATAGATTACACATATTGCAAGACACAATGGATAGATCCACACAGCTTAGATGATGACCCAACAATTATGCAGGAATGTGATTGCCCTAACATACAAACAACTTCTTTGACTACATCACATTTCATTCGCACAATAAGCATCATCTTAAATTCCCTCAAGTTGGACAAAGTGGAGCACATTTATAAAGGAAACTATGAAGTAAGACTCACCCAGGAAGAATATATTTATATGAAGACATTTCTGCATTCTACCATGGATGACCCTAAAGAATGGGATAAAATGGACAAAATAATTACAACAATCTTCCAAAATGTGGGCAACACATATTTCATGGAAATGATTTCATGGAAAGATTACATAGTATCAATAGTTTCAAGTAAAGAGTTTGCCATAGGTGCAGGTATCTTAAGCATTTTGTGGTTTTTGCATAAAGCAAGACATGCAAAACTTACATTTTTGAATCTTGTCTCCTATTTCCTGTTCTTTCTGTATGTGGTTGATTTGATTTACACCTGGATTCTCTTATTAAAGGTAAAATATTGTTATATTTCTTATAATGTACTAATTTTTATGATGTTTACAGGAAAAAGAATTGGAGCAATTACTTCATGTCTCATATACTGTTCCTCCTGAATGTGATGTAAAGAAAATGGGCTGGTCTCAGTATTTTGGCTACTTATCACATACATTTATGGGCAAGGATAAATGCCGTGAATATCACAAGATCAAGGATATTGATATTTTCTGGTCGGTGTCGCCATCGCAAGTTATTGGAACTCAATTTGGAAATATGATCTTGGCTCCAGCAGAAAAGATTGGCAACGCTTTTGGAAAACTTACAAGTGGCGTGTTAGGTAATTAAATTCCATGCTGATCTTGCAAAATATTACATCATATTATTTCTAGGGCAATCATCATGGTTTACAATGATACCTACATTGCTAATGATTCCATTGTTCCTTATGATGTTACTATTATTTGGATGCATCTTTCTATCGTTTATTACCGGACGTGGATTTTCGTTCAGTTTCTTCCATTTGTTTTCCTTCTCATTTGGCAAAACAGATGAGGATAGACTAGTTCAAAATGAAACAAAACCATTACAAAGTCAACCACTCTACATAGTCAGCAAGAGGAAACGATTGCGTCTGAAGGAAGAAAAAAAAACTTCAACTAAAACCCTAGAATCGATAGCAGCAAAACCGGAAATAGAAGAATTTCACGAAGACGAGCAAAACGAGGAAGAAGACAGCGAAAACTCCGAAAAAGGCGGCGAAGAAGCGTCTCCAAAAAGTACTGAATTCAATGAATCTGAATATGAGATAATAGGATAAGATAATTGATGTATGTATAACTCTCTACTACTTTCATAAAGAACCATGATGTGAATTGTGCCCTTTGGACGCGAATCATGAATGAATCCTCCGCATTCCTGATTCCCTCCTGTGTGCAATAAATATCTGCGTTCACGACCTCGACGCGTGTGGGCGGCGAGCGAATTCAGTGACGGAGAGAGCCGCGCGCGCCGCAGCCAATCAATACTCCATACATACGTGTATCTGGCCGCCGCTGCCGCCGCCAACCACCTCAACGCTGGACCCCTTCAACCCTCGGATCGCGTGAGTGGAACGCAACAGCAAACGCAATCACATTCGGTGACGTCACGGCGGCAGCGGCGGCGAAACCACCAACACCACCTCCGCGATCGAGTATTACGCTGCACAAGCCGGAGAAGCGAATTGGCAAGCGCGGTCGGCGACGCCGCCACGGAGCACAGCGAGCCCATAATTCCCTCGCTCGTTATCTGCACGCATCCATCCACGAAACGCCAACAGCAAGCTGCATACGTTCGGGTTCGGGACGCATTTGGAGAATTGCCTTCCAGCCGGTGCCTTCAATCTGTGCAGCGGAGTGCAGTGCTTCGATGCTGCCTTCGTGAGTGGTACGAACAACCGAGGATAATTTACAAACGTACGGCAACAGCAATAGCGAAAAACGAATGGGGAGAAGTCGCTTTGGCCAAATTTTCCACGCAGTATGCAGAATGGTCTGAACGTTGTTTGCAGGTAAGGTGCATAACGTATAGTTTAGTAGCATATCGATAAATAAATTCTCTGCGACATGTTGCTCAAATGGTTTTGCTCGATTAATGATTATGTGGTTGTTTTCAGGCGCCTGTCGCGTGAATTCATGGATGTTGTTGTTTTGCCTTGAGCGCATTGAACAACTAACCGAAAAAAGCATCGAACCCCGCTACTAAAGTGGCAGCAACTGTTCACAACAATTGTCAAGGAATTGCAAGGATGCCTGAACAAAGCAACGACTACAGAGTTGTGGTCTTTGGGGCTGGTGGAGTTGGCAAAAGTTCACTTGTTTTGCGATTTGTGAAAGGCACATTTCGGGAAAGTTATATACCAACTATTGAGGATACCTATAGACAAGTAAGTTATTAGTTAATACTTTAACATTACTTTTGGGGTCGATATTCAAGATTTTCTTTAAAAATACGCTTAATTTTTTAATTTTAATGCATTAATTGAATGAGTAAGTATATTGCATTTATTTGGGTGAATTCATGCAACTTAAAGTTTTGTTTTAGTAGTTTTTGCACTGCTTTTCAAACTTTGTTTGAATACATTATTAATAACTAATGTAAATTTCAGGTAATCAGTTGTAATAAGAACATATGCACCTTGCAAATAACGGACACGACTGGCTCGCATCAATTTCCTGCGATGCAACGGCTTTCTATAAGCAAAGGACATGCGTTTATCCTAGTCTATTCAGTATCGAGCCGTCAAAGCCTAGAGGAATTGCGACCCATTTGGGAGGTGATCAAAGAAGTGAAGGGACCCGACCTGAGTGCCATTCCAATTATGCTCGTTGGCAACAAGTGCGACGAGAGTGCTGAACTCCGAGAAGTCACCACCAGCGAGGGTCAAGCGCAAGCCCAAACCTGGGGTGTGCATTTTATGGAAACATCCGCAAAGACCAATCACAATGTGAAGCAGCTATTCGAGGAGCTCCTGAATCTGGAGAAGTCGCGCAATGTCAGCCTGAACGTCGGCAACAAGACGACGAGTCGCATCGCAAAAGATAAATGCGAACTGATGTAAGCACGCTCGCTTGCGAACTCACCGAAAGTTACCAATGCACCCGACACATTCAAATTGTTCGTTGATTGGAGGCGTCACCACTCACTCAGGTACAATTTTAATATCATGATATCGATTTGATTTGGTCGTCAGCGCACGTAGAGCAAAACGTTTGATGGAGTTTGAACGCTTTAAAACAATTTGAATGGATGCGCATTTCATGCGATTGGTTGCATGATTAGGTGCCAAGAGAATCTAGAGCAGCAGCAGCAGCAGAGCCGTGCGACACGCGACGAAATTGCCCATACCTTATAATTATTGCAAGAAGAAAAATACGTAGAAAATATCTGCTTTACACAAACATGGATGAACCTACAAGGGACACCAGCGAAATTGATCTCAAGTGCCCATATGCGAAACGCATCAAAGAAAACGGAAAACAAGAAAGCGGTTTTGGCTTCATAAAAAATTGACAATATTTAACACGATAATTGTTTCCTTCAACGTTTGTTGTTTCTACGGCAATTGCCAAATGGAAAATTTCATCAACGTCTAATAAGAATGCTTTAAAGCGCAAATATAGTATCAGCTGCAATCGAGGTAAAATTGTGCAAACGATTAAACAAACAATAAACGTAGAACATCATTCTTTCCTCATTAAGACTGATTTCTTCACAATGTTGATTAATGATATAGAAGTATGAAGTAGTATTTATAGAAAATTAAATAACATTTCAAGTTATTTGTAGGTACGACCTAAACAAGGCGAAATGAGGCAGCAGAATATGTTGTTACTTCATAATTCCAACCGGGACTATTTATAAACACTCATTTATTGTAAATAATAATTGCAAGAACAAATGCAAATTAATTCCCAGGATGCAGAGAATCTAAAGAATCGAATATTCAGAGGCCTATTAGATACTAGTACTAACAGAATTGAATAGCGAATCAAGCAGATTAAATATTCATAACGAAAATATCTTTATACGAAGGCCTGCTAACTAATACACTTGAGCAAATCGCAAGCAAACAAACGAACACATGTCATATCATATCATTACAGGATTATTTATTTTTGAGCACGAATTACGCCTATATAATATACATTAGATTGATATATACCAACTGGATATTGTTTAAATTTAAAGGTAAACACTATAATTGTTGTTGTCATTTTGTATCACTCACAGTGAGCTAAGATTGTATCAAATTATATATTTATAAGAGCAGCGCAATTATCACTTGGATATTTAACGGAACGTCATTTTAATTATACCTACTGCAGTATCCTATTGGTATACACATATAAATAATTACTATTATACATACATATTGCATATTGATAGCACATTATAGTTGATAAATTCATTGATGTACCATATTCCATACTAGAAGATAACACGCATAGGCAAGAGATATATTTAACTGATAAGATTGAGCGTTATCTCCCACTAATTTTAAAGGTATCGCAATAAGCATTTCAATCTGAAAAAATACGTTGTTTTTTAAAGAATAATACCACACATGTCATAATATAATAGCTATTAATATTGCATTGAAAAATACTAATGGAAAAATTCACATTTCAAAGCACAACTTTATAATTTCTTAACTTCCACATTATTTTTCCAAATATTGTAAGTCTAAGATTTAAAAAGCAATGCCTGAAATGTTCATTCATTATTATGTGTGGTATTATTTTTGCAGTTGTTAAATCTAGATATTTATGAAAGTAATGGAAGAAATCATTTGTTACAACTATTTAAAGTATTAAATTATTATTCACGCTTTATAGTGTTCACAATATTGAACTGCAATTGTGATCGATTTATTACTATTGTATTATATCAAACAAAATTGAAACCATTATTATCTAGCTAAGAATACATATAATATGTAATAATGCAACGAATAATTATATAAACTATATCTAAACGTGACCCGATGAATTTAAACGATGATGTTAAGGGAAGCGCATGTTTGGCAGCTAGATAGAGCACAACAGTAGATGGACTTTTGTGCAGTTTTTATTGCTTAAAATCTGTTTTGTCACAGAAAGCATTTGCTAATATTTTTAAGCATATGAACAATCAATTAACACTTAAATAAAGTTCTATTTTCTAACTCTTGTAGTGGAAGTTAAATGCTTAAATACATTTTCGATGACTGATTGTATTCATACTTTCAATTTGTTACTGTAGAAAAATTAGTTGATTTGAGAACTTTAGAAACGCTCGTTTGTATAATATGATGAAACTGTCAAAACAACATTTTTTTATACAAGACATTGTGGCCCAAAATTAACTACTATGGGACTCCAATTGGAATGTTAAATTGGAATTAACGTTTAGCGACTATGAATTGTAAAAATAGATATTATGTTAACTTGCTTTGGGAGTTTAATGTGTGCAACTCAGACTATTGTTAGAAATATCCAAGCATTCACTGTAAATAGCGTTAAAAATTATGAGTCGTTTACTTCGGATCGCAACCCATTTATACGCGATCTGAAACAAAGTTGACGGTCTTTTTTCACTAATATACAGATTATGTATATGTTATTTAAGCAAATAACCTAATATTGTATAACATTTACAAAGTACTGTTCAAATTTAAAGTTTGCTTGTAATGCATTCGCTCTTTTTTAATCAATTTCAAATTATAATAACATTATAGCAAGCAATTACTTATACACTTAACATTATTAATGAATCGATTCCAAACTAGACCAAAAAGTTAATATATACAAACAAGTGTAAATTAAGATTTAAAACAAGTAATTAAATCCAAAAAAATTAGCTGTTTATGAACATCTTCAAAATTTTAACGCATGAAAATTGATTATTGTTTTATTCTTAGAATATATTTACCATATGCAAATAATATTCACTTACTCTTGCAATGTTACAAAGAGGAATGTTATTCTATTAACTAATTTCCAACATGCATTATTAACAAAATAGTTATTACACATATTACAGAAATTCTTGTATTAAACATAGATTTTATAATACGTTTTTGTTTTTCTTTTGTTGTTAAATGTGCTATTATTATACTATTAACATATTATTGAATCTCTTATAATGGATTTTAATATATTCCTAATATATTTTTACTAGTAATTTCCCACTTTGATTTAAATCCTAATAAAATAGTAGGATCTAAAATTCAACAAATTAAGACAACAAAAGAATTAAAAGTATGAACTTTTTAAAAAGAGAATTGCGCAGTTAGGCAACTTAATATACATCTAACAAAGTTTTGAAAAGTTTGAGTTTGTAGTCAATGTAACGAGTAAGTAGTAAACAAATTAAATTCTGGATAATTAAGTCGAACATTATCACGTTGCTTTTGCGTCAATGTAATGCGGATGTGCGCTCGTGTGCTTATTGTAAATTGCCCAATATATTTGTTAGGGGCAACATTATAACTTAATCATGGTTACTATTACGTCTCGCATCGTGTTTACATGCAAGATGATAAATTTGTCTGCTCTTCTGCGTCCACGAATATTCTGCGCTTGCTGGCAAACGTAAATAACTATTTTTTCGTTCTTGATTGCTATCAATCAAGGCAATGACGACTGAAGGCAAGTACGAATATGTGCTCATAATTCCCATGATCTTGGTTTTAAAAAATGCGCAACTTTTGACGCAACTTTGAGTAAACTATTTTTCAACTATATCCGGAATGTAACCAGATAATTGATAGGCGGCTAAAGTTCGACGCCACTCTCATGGCATTAATTTGCAAATCACCACTTATGTTAAATAATCATCAAAGTGTGTTGTTTCCTATTTTAGGATTTTACACATTTGTAGAAATGAGAGCGCACGCAATGCAGTGCGAGTGTAGTGAGGCATCGAGTGTGAGACGAAGATTTTTATCTACCATCGAACTGACCCCTGGACTTTGACATTATCGCTTCACGGTGGCAAACGTTTCAGGCTCTAGATTCCGTCGACATCTTGTTATTGTTATTGCATTTGGCGATCAGGGACGCGGGACATTCAGAACAGACATTCATTGCGCGAAGAGACAGAGAGAGAATGCAGCAGTTAGACGCCGTCCATGCACGCACATTGTAGACCAGTCAGACTTATCGCCTTTTTAAGATTTCTTCACCTCATTGTTTATTGCAGCTATCAGCGACTATTTATAAATACGGGAAGTGCTGATACAATCGAACTAAATAGTCGTCGGCTGTGGTAGGGGTGGAAGAAAGAGGAAACGAACCGTTGAAGAGGACCACAACGAAGAGAAGGAGGAAACATGGTTGCGATCAATAATACATCAATACTTTTCCAAAGTATTTTCACCATTTTGAACATCACCGTCGACCAGGAGGACACCCCATCGTACAACAACTACTACAGAAGTCTTGGGAAAGGTAAAATCCAGTGCTAATACATGTGCGAATAAAAGAGCGTTTATGGATGATTTCTTCTAGAAGTTGCTCAATCAAAGTGCTATGGTATCTACGGTTGTTTCGATCTCAACTATCCATGGACCAGTGATAATCGACCAGTTGCACTTCTTCCTGAAAGTATCCGAAAGGTAAACTCCTTCAGAGACAGTATATAGATGTATTAATTAACTACATTTGTGCGCTTGTAGGTTGAACCTAAATTAACTTATTACACGAGGGACAATCCGTTAATTGGCACACGCTTTGATCTCGACGTGCATGATGTGATCTCACATTCTGGTATCGATCCTCTACGACCTCTCTATCTGGTAACACATGGTTTCACTGAAAGTGGAGAACACCCATGGGTAATTATCATCTTAGACTACAATCAACTCTTGTACATCATGCACCCTTAGTATCTAAACAACTCAAAAGTAACTTTTAAGTAAACAAACGCACTTTTAGTGCCTTTTTAGAAGATATCCATGTTGTTCAAGAGTGAGAGCTTTGTTACCAAAAGTATTTACTAAATTTCTTTGCAGATCAAGGCAATGACAAGAGAACTACTTTATCGTGAAGATGCGAATGTAATCGTTATCGATTGGCAAGGTGGATCGAGTCCTCCGTATACACAAGCAGTCGCAAATATTCGATTGGTCGGTGCAATTACTGCTCATCTTTTAGCTGATTTGGCCCAATTTACTGATAATAACCTGGACCACGTGCATTGCATTGGGCACTCATTAGGTGCGCATTTAAGTGGCTATATCGGATATACCCTACAAGATGTAAGTCCATTCTTTAGTTTGGTTGTCTGTATTAATTGTAAATACTTGTAGGATTTCGGTTTAACCTTAGGACGCATTACGGGAATGGATCCCGCTGAACCGCATTTCGCAAAAGCCCAACGTCCAGTGCGTTTGGACAAATCAGCAGCGAAATTTGTGGATGTTATCCACACAGATGCCAGCCAGTTTATCCGAGGAGGTCTTGGAATGACGGAAGCAATCGGTCATGTTGACTTCTATCCGAATGGTGGTACCAATCAACCAGGATGTGATAAAAGTGTCACTGAATTTGCGATTGAAAGTGGAGGCAGTCTCATTAATGGTATCAAAAAGTTCATGGGTTGTAATCACGTGCGCAGTTACTTATACTACATTGAAAGTATCAACAGTAACTGTTCGTTTGCTTCTATAACTTGCAACAACTATGAGGTAAAAGTTTGACCAAAGTTTGACAAAATTTGACCAAAGTTTGATAAAAGTTTGACCAAAGTTTGAATTTCACTGAACGCATTTTTCTAGGATTTTATTGAAGGTAAATGCTTTGAATGCAACAACCTGAAAGCTCAATACTGCATTCCAATGGGATTTCATAGCCGGAAACATTATGAAATGTTGGTAAAGAGGCGATTTTTGAAACCGAATCAAAGTGTGGTTCAGTATTTACGAACCGCTGAGGTGGAACCTTTCTGCAGTAAGTGATTTATGATCAGTTCAAAGTAGATACTAAGAAGTTTTTTTTGTAGAGTCACATTATAAATTATCGGTGCTTATATCGGATTCTTCTGCAAGTAAGAAACACGGTGGTGAAATTGGGCAATTGTGGTTTGTGTTTCATTCAACGACAGATAAACGAGGTGAGAAAACTTCGCGTGTACCATTGAACAAAGGTGGTTATCATGAACCTGGAGTTTTGTACACCGAAATTGTCTCCGCTGAGAAAATACAGCATTTGAAAGCGCTCGAAGTTGAATGGGATTATCATAGCAACGTATTTAATCCTCTAACTTGGCGCCTGTTGGCAAGTCCGCGGGTTCACGTTGCTAAAATTAAAGTTGAAAGTCTAGAAACCAAGGAAAGGTACATATATTTACAATCAAATATTTGCATAATTTAAGTAACAAATTGTTCTAGGTTGTCTGTTTGTCCCAAAGATAAAAGCCAGCCGTTAATAACTGGAATACCACAATTAATGCTGCCGTCCTACTGCTAGCTGCTAGCTGCACATGCAGAACGACCTCCAACGAAGTAACAATGCAATCATATCATGTATTAAGCATCCATCGCATTGTATATAGTATAATCATTATTTATTTAAGTTGCTACTCATTTGCTGTGATGGTCAGTTGTTTGGTCTTGTTGTTGTCAAACTTGTCCATTGTTTTGATGCTGTTGAGGGCGCCCAGCCCAAACACCAGCCCGATAAGAAGCAGAAAGACAACGAAAATACCGGACCAGATCGGCGCTGTGGTGAATGTAATGCAATCGAAGACATCACCAAATCGCACCTCTCGAGCATCCGGCTGGGCTTGCACATCGAACAACCAAAGTTCGACACCGTTCTCAGAATTCTCGAAGACGCTGTTGCCGATGCAATGATATGAAAAGTTGCGTGATGCAGATATCTCACCACGAGCACTCCTCGTCAATGTGAATGTTTTGCCATACATATCCGACAAAATGATGGTGTTCAACGACCAGTAGCCACCATACCATAAGAATTTAAATCGCAATGTAACTTTGTCTATGGAATCCACTGGAATGCCCACACTCAATACGCGATACTTTTCGCGGTCATCAACCGTCTGAATTGCCGCCTTTCCAAGATTGTACGTGGATGAATTTATCTTCAGCGTTGGAGTGCGAGACGAATAGATCATCGCAAATTCTGAAGCCTTGGTGGCAGCTTGGTACAGAACTGGACCTGTAGTTGGCTCATAAGTTCCACTACTCTCAGTTACAACTTCAGAAATTTCCGTCGTGGAGGAAACGCTTTCATCGGCTTCAGCAGCAGCTCGTTTTTGCCTTCCTGCTGGCTCCACATCAGACACAATTAGCGCTAAGATGTTGTCATATTCTCGGCTACAATTACTTAATGTATCTTCAATGAGTTTAAAGTTACTGGCGGGGTCCTCATTTAGATCTGAAACAATAGCATGTTACAAAATACACTTTGTTACAAATAAGTTCGTTACCTATTGCTTCCGGAATGTTCAGCTTGCTGCTGGGAACATAAGCAGTGTATTTATTCTGAAGCAAGTTCTGAAGCTCACTGGAAATAGTCATGGGGTCACCTCTGAAGATGAGGACTTTCGGACGCCGCATGTAACTCTTGAGCAAGTCGAAATCTTCATCATTGAAATGCTTCAATGATGGGAGTCGGATACTTTCAGAACCCCAGATTAGAACACCACAATTTGCAGCCTTTAGCAACTGCAGAATGAAAATTACACCCCCAATGATGTACTTCATGTTGGCGTTAGTAAATTGATGCAAGCAAAGGGAGCAACTTGCTTTTAGGAATTCGGGACTCCAACGGATCAATAATACACCCCATGTTAACGCAGTGCGCAAAAGAGTTCCACGTTGTGCGCAACCCTAAAGTCCTTTCTCCATATCAAACATGTAAAGGTATGAATGGCTTATTCATTCTGAATCTATCAAATAATGCGTTTCATTGACAGGTGATGCATAAAAACGCAAAATAAATATTGTCAGTTGCCGGGAGAGTCCCAAGATGTTTCGATATTGGAAAGATCTAATGCTCATTCGCTACGAGTGCAACGTGTTCCAATGCTCAGTTGCGCAGTGTTTTTGTTGCGTCTAGCACGAATCAACAGTTATACTTCCACCTCATGTTCGTCTAAAAATATCATCGCCTATTGGGTCAAATATGTTGTGAATTCTACACTTTGCAGTAGTTTAAGTAACCGGCATTTAACTACAGTTCCTTCAACTTCTTGTAGAAAAGCCATGTCGCTGAATTCTGATGATCTTGCTGTGGAAAAGTTTCGGGAATATTTGCGAATACCTACAGTGCATCCCAATGTTAACTATGGTAATATTTTTTATAATAATGATAAACATTTTAATTTCACTAACAATTTCAGAGCCTTGTATCAATTTTTTAAGGAATTATGCCGAGGAAATTGGATTAGCCTTCAAAGTGATATCATGTGTTCCCAACAAGCCAGTTATCATAATAACAATGGAAGGCAAAAGTCCTCAATTAACAACATTATTATTAAACAGCCACATGGATGTGGTACCAGTCAATGAAGAATTGTGGAGTTTTCCGCCCTTTGAAGCCAAAATCCACGATGCTAAAATTTATGCACGTGGAGCGCAAGATATGAAATGCATCGGTATTCAATATTTGGAAGCTTTGAGGAGGATGAAGGCATCCGGGGTGAAATTAGAACGGACTGTTCATTGCACATTTGTACCGGATGAGGAAATCGGTGGAGATGAAGGAATGAAAAAGTTTGTTCGAACCGAGGAGTTCCAGCAATTGAATGTTGGTGTGGCATTGGATGAAGGTCTTCCCAGTAGTGATAGCACATTCCTTATCTATTATGGTGAACGATCTATATGGCGTGGGTATTTGTTCAACAAAAATGAGCATAAATACTAAACAAATAATTTTCAGATGTAACATTTCATTGTCCTGGACAACCGGGACATGGATCTCTACTTTTCGAAAACACAGCCGCCGAGAAAATACAAAGTTTATTAAACAACATAATGAACTATCGTAAGACCCAAGTGGATCTGTTAAAAGCCAGTCCATCGATGACCATTGGCGATGTCATGACCCTCAATGTAACTATGCTGAATGGTGGTCAACAAGCGAATGTTCTTCCATCCGAACTCTCCTTGGTCATGGATTGTCGCATTCCTGTTGATGTGAGTCCTGCAGACTGGAGCAACACTTTGAGGAAGTGGTGCAAAGAAGCCGGTGATGGCGTCACCATGGAGGTGCATAATTTTGGCAGCGCGAAAGCCACCAGCTTAGAGTCCAGTTATTTCAAATGCTTGAAGAGCACTCTCGATCGAATGTAAGCGTCATCAAATAATGTCTGTGTCGAGCATATAATGTCGGTTTAATTTGCTTGTTTAGGGGACTCAAATGCGAAATGCGCATCTTTCCTGGCGGTACCGACAGTCGCTTCCTACGTCAATTGGATATTCCTGCCTTCGGGATCTCGCCAATCATCAACCATCCCGTCCGGTTGCACGATAATGATGAATACCTCAGCGTCGATATGTTTCTGCACAGCATCGATATTTATGTGCATCTTATCAAAGCATTGGGGAACATGCAGCACTGAAGGAAGGAAGTTCCCAATTTGGGCAATGGGGAGTTGATTTCGAATAGCGATGAAACCAAATGCAAGACACAATAAAGACAAATGAGCAGGCAGAATTTGGAGTGGAAAACCTCAAAAACATGTTTTCCTAAATTGCTTTCTCGCGGTTGTTCTATATGTTGGTTAATGCGTTAATAACAATGCCCCCACCGCATGCATCACTTTATCGTAATAATAAGGATGATAACGTGCTTATTTAAAGTTGCTTGGCAGACGTGCTGAAATAGTTAACATATAACTCGCGACTAGACAATGAGTTCTACAACCGGCAATCAGCAGCTAGATGATCTGGCTGTTGAAAACTTTCGCGAATATTTGCGCATCCCAACTGTGCATCCAAACATCAACTACGGTAAAATCTATTTTTTAATCTTGCTATTTACACTGATTCATGTCATATCAGTCAAAAATCTAAGTGCAACTAATGGATAAACATTCTAAACATGTTTGCCATGAATAATTATTAATAATTACAGTCTAGTTTTAAGTAGTTCAACTAATCAGTAGTTGTTTAAATATTAGGTAAGATTATGTACTTATAGATTGTTGCTTTATTTGTATTTTAGATGATTGCGTAACTTTTCTCAAGAAGCAAGCAAACAGCTTGAATTTGCCATGTAAGGTGTATCTACCAAAAGAGAACAAGCCAACTGTAGTCATCACCTGGGAAGGAACTGATCCTTCAGCACCTTCTGTGCTTCTAAACAGCCACACAGATGTTGTTCCAGTTTTTGAAGAGTTATGGACTCACAAGCCCTTTTCGGCCGATATGGATGCCGATGGAAAAATCTATGCCCGAGGAGCGCAGGACATGAAATGCGTTGGCATTCAATATCTGGAAACAATTCGTCGTTTAAAGGCTGCAAATTGGCAACCAAAACGCACCTTGCATGTGTGCTTCGTCCCAGATGAAGAGATCGGTGGTGCTGATGGCATGAAGTTGTTCGTTCAGACCGCAGATTTCAAAAAACTCAATGTTGGATTTTCTCTGGATGAAGGCGTTGCCAGCGAAAATGAAACATTCTGTTTGTATTACGCTGAGCGTGCAATTTGGCGTTAGTACTACAATCAACCAACGCGAGGTCTATGAATATAGTTTTATTTATATTTTAGATCTCACTTTCCATTGTCCAGGTCAAGCCGGACATGGTTCACTGCTGCATGAAAATACTGCAGGAGAAAAAGTGCGCGTTATATTGGACAAACTTTTTGATTACAGAGAAGAGCAGAAGAAGATTTTGGCCAAAAATCCCGAATTTACAATTGGTGATGTTCTCACATTAAATTTGTGTATTCTTGAAGTAGGATCAGTTAAACTCACCTCAAGTATTTTTCTAAAATAATGAGTTTTAGGGTGGAAAACAATCAAATGTTGTACCGCCAGAATTCAAAGTAACCATGGACTGTCGTATTCCAATTACTATGAATACAGATGAACTTTACAAAACTTTTGAAGGCTGGTGCAAGGCTGCTGGTGCCAATGTTACAATTGAGAAGGAACAGTTTGAATCAATTGTTAAGCCTACTGAGTTGAATGATAAGAATCCATATTGGGTTGCAGTCAAAAAAGCAATCGACCAGATGTAAGTGACCCTAATGATTAATAACAACAATGTTTTAATTTTCTTATTTAGGGGTCTCAAAATTAAACCTATGGTGTTTCCTGGAGGCACTGATAGTCGTTATCTACGAGAACTTGGCATTCCAGCGATTGGTTTTTCTCCAATGAACAATACTCCAGTTCTTTTGCATGACAATGATGAATTTTTGCACAAGGACATTTTCTTGAAGGGAATTGATATTTACTATAAAATTATTCCTGCATTGGCGAATGTATAAGCATCAAAATATGATAACAATAAACTTGATTGGCAAATAATTTGAATTGCTCTTGAAGGTACATTGTGGGTGGCCTATATTAAAGTTCATTGCTAGAAATTAAATAGGAATATTCAAACTTAAAAAGAAGTATGCAATTACATTATAACTGCGCTCAAATCAGTAAAAGTTGATTTATAAAATCTTGAATTCTGTTTTACAGTGTTTTACAGTCAGGTATCTTTTAAACAATTGTAAAGTAAAGTTTGTAAAGTTTAAACAAATTTAACCTAGAAGTAATCATGTCAGGTTACTCTTGAAGTGTTTGACATAGATTGATTGCAAATAGTTTGCAAACCAAATTGACGATTGTGATAACAAGCAATTTGCGCCCACAAATTCGAAAGTTTGGCATTTAGGGAAACGCGCCAACCGGAAAATAGCAGGTTGCCTACAGTTGACTGCATTAGTTCTAAAACGCAGTCAAAAGGAGGTGCTCGCGCATTCGGTGGTTCAATGCCACGCGCAATATGCGACTTACGGCAAAACTGTAACCAGCTGACTAGCATCATGAAAAGAAGAACGCAAAGAGAAAGCATGTGTAGTGGTACGCGTAAGTAAGCACACCCGGTAAGCACATCGCATCACACGAGCCACACAAGCGAAGCGCCCAGCTGTATGGCGTGCCTAGCAGTTGGCAATCGTCATTTTGATCCGCTTTTCCTTCAGCTTCACTACGATTTCCACCATTTTTGAGACACATGTAAGTGCCATCAGTACTTGTATTCAAGTTAGTGCAGTAATATACAGAAGAAAGTGCGTTTCTTAACAACAAACGCATTGGCGTTCCTGCCCTTGTTGATAAAGTGTGGGTTTATATTCATAAGCTGTTATATTTTTGGGTGTTGGTCATCATCATCAGAGTAGCAACTGTACTCTTGTTGAACGCCTTCATTATTTACCATCTCTGGCTTACAAAGTAATTAAAATGTTTACAGGAAATTGCTCAACATCTTCAAGATGAGTGGAATCGAACATGAAGCAGCTGATGTTTATGGAGGTCCAGGAGTCACTTAGAGCATTTTTGTGAGGATAGTCGGTCAAGTATAAAAGGTATACAATATTATTTATAGTAGGTAATAATAAATATTGCAGCCCTGCAAAATAAATTCATTTGTATGCTGTAAATCATAATTTTGTGGATCATCCTCAATCAATCAATCATTCTTGGTGCACCTGAACTAGTGTAATCCAAAAATCATCAATGTAGGAATTTTTGACGCCATTGCATCAAATTCAGCACCGGCCGGCATCTTTGCAGCATTCTACAAGTGTATTCGATGCGCTTGTAGCAGCTACATAGCCTGCCTCAGCTTCATGAAAATCTAGTACATTGCCCCTTGCTGTGTGGTAATTTTCGTATCTATCCAGATTGGGGCCTCCCCTGCCGGTCTCACATGTGAACTCGTCCGTTTACAAACAATAAAATCGATAAGCACATATTAAATCTCATTGCCAGCGCTTATCTTATATGAAATTGGCCCTCTGTAAGAAAATTGCATCGAAAAATCACTAACAATATTATATTTTTAGGCCCATTTACGTGACTCCCTCGGAACGAAAGATGTACAAATACGTAGGCACATTGAAGCATCATGGCTGGCCATCTTGGAAACTCGACGTCACGTTCCCGGCAAAACAGAACGTAAACAATGCACATTTAAACACATCTCATTGCGCGTGAAACTCGCCGCAATTTGCGCTGGAATGGCAAAAGGATGATGGCAAATTTAATGCCAATGAATTTGGGATAGGTCATACATCATGAAAATCCTTTCGATGCGAGTAATTATAGAAAATTTCATGGATTTTGAAGCCAGCCATGTGCCTGGATGCTCGGTGCTCGCGTCGTCCATGTTCGTGCACAGCCGACCAATGGCGTTTCGGCGCGAACGCGCACGTGACTTTGAATTGCCAATGGCGCGCAATGGATTTGAATCCCTCTCTCTTCTGTGAATCGCGCGCGCCGCGCACAACCACAACCTTCAACGTTTGTATACATTCGCTTCGTTCTACGGCCGCCTATGTATCCACTGTAGTGAGTGACGTTGAAATCCGGCGAATTTTATTCGAAAATTTGATGAAAACATTCGACGACGCTGCAATATCACAGCATTAAATTACGCAGTAAGTACCACCAACCGTGTGGAGTTATTCTGTTGGCGCATTTCAGTTAGGATACGGCGAAAGTGTCGGTTTGTTATTCCTACAACTGCATGCATTGCAAGAGAGCATGCCATGCAATTTGGACTCTTCCGATCAACACGGCAGACCGTGCTCCTACCATTGAGCATTGTGTGTGTATGGCCTATCCGTGAATCCCGCGCTCTTTTATATTTGTAGCGAATTTAACATTATCAGTAATAACAGCCAAGAAGGATTGTTGGGTTGATAAGGAACAGTTAACAATCGAGAACGGTTGAACGTCGAATGTGTAAACATGACTTGGTGATGCTAAAAATGTAGCGCGCTCGTTGCTTGAACGCATTTGCGGGGATTTAATTTAACGTGGTGAGTTACGTTATTACTGGAGCGAATATTATAAAGTATCTTTCAAGATGATTGTCATGACGAGTGAAATGAGCCCTAAAAAACGTTTTATTGTCCGTAGGTTCATGCTAATTTGGCGATAAGTAGTATTTCATTCGGTGCGTAGCACATGAAACGTAAAATTGTGGATAAAACGTGGAAGCTGTAGTGTGAATAACTTCAAATTATTATCTAAACGTAATTCTGGCGGGAACGTAATGCTAGTATAGCATGTAGTAGAAATACGGCGGGAAGACGAACGTATTCTCGCTGGTAAAAACGTCGGTTCGTTGTCGCATTCGTCGTCGTTCAAGGTCTTCTCGCTGGAAAGCAGTTTTGATGTTCTCGTCTCACTGTAGCCTGTATACACGACGTGAGTTTTATACGTTTTTCGCCGGGTAATCATTTACCTCTATAAAAATCTTGCCGTAGGATTGTTGGGCTAGAAATTTGGGCTGTAAATTTCCCACGGGATGAATATTCGCCTATATTTTGATTAGGAACATCACTAATTGCGTAACTTAAAATATGCATTCAATAGAACCTGCAGATTAATTCCTTTATGAGGAGATTTTGTTGAGATGTTGGCGACAAGTTCAATTCAAATCGCCTTTTTGGCAGCCGTAGAAAGTTAACAAAGAAGACCCCAAACAGGTAGCTTTCAAGTGCACTAGAAAGGCCTCTAATGAATTGTGTAACTTTTCAATTGTGTGTAAATTTTGACATGCTTATGTTAACTTTACGGCGTTTAACTTGAAAATGCGTATGCAATATGCCGCCAAAAGTCTGCTGTTGTATGCTTTTTTTATTTGGTTTGCCTGAAATTGAGAAAACATCGTGCACATCGCTTCTTTGTGCGATTGTAAGTCGAACAATTAACAAGAAGGGTCCGGGCGCCCCCTTTGTGTAAATTTATTGTGTGGATTTCCCTTCACATTCTCAGCTCGATCCTCATGAATTCGGTGTGTGCCACTCCCCCTTTCACACAATGCTCTTCGTGCTGCGTTTCTACCGCGGTTCGTTCGGTACGGTCGAGTTTGGGTCCCTTTCCCAGGGTCCTTCGTAGCAAGCAGGCAGACAGCCAGGCCATCTGTCCGCCTGCGATGCAAGGCAAGGCAAGCGTTTGAGGCACTGCACGTACAGTCGCGCACAAGAATATTGCAACATGTTTTGAACTGCGCGCTGCTAAATCATCAACTAATGAATTTCTTCTCTCTTGTTTAGATATAAATATCTCATCTATCCATGGACATGTACTTCGGCAACACGGAGACGCTCTCCCTACAAGAGATGCTCGACATTGATATGAAATCGGAAATCGATACGCTCATTGGTGGCCATACCGATGTCTCCGGTATGAACTTCACGGATTTGCCGCCCCTGGAATTGGACGACATTCACGACATACGATGGTTTTCGCACAGCTCGAATTTGTCGAACTCCAGCTTTCCCTTGGACATGACCGACGAGTTGAGCGCAATGGTGGACCCTAATGCTGTGATGCCTCTGATCAGTACGACATTATCGCAAAGCATTCGCTCTCCTTCGCCATCACTCAAGGAAAGCCACCTGGCGTTTTCCCCATCGAACCAGAAATTGATTACGGCCAAGACTGAAGTCGTTAGCGTGAAGAAGGACCTTCTCAAACAGTTAGATGGGCAAAACATCGCCGCAATCAAAGTCGAGAAACCTTTGAGCACCTCGGTAGCTACGAATACATCTCTCATCCGAACACCGACACATCACTTCATCAAAAAAACAACAACCCCAGCGCCCGTCATTAAAACAATCAATAAAGTAACACCCATGATCTCGAAGTCTATAGTTAAAGTAACCAAAGCGCCATTGCTTTCATTTCGAAATGCTGTTGGGGCCCGCCAGATTGCAAGTCCAGTAACAGTCGCGCAATTGGCGAACTTGGGGCAAGTTCGTACGTTCACAACCACGACAAGCCACGCCAGAAAGCAACAATTCAATAACAATCGTATTTTCAACGATGATGTCAAAGCTTTCCCCAAACCAGCATACAGTTACAGCTGTCTGATTGCTATGGCATTGAAGAATTCACGAACAGGCAGTCTTCCAGTATCTGAAATCTACAATTTCATGTGCAGACATTTTCCGTTCTTTAAGACCGCCCCGAATGGCTGGAAGAATTCTGTACGGCACAATTTAAGCTTAAATAAATGTTTTGAGAAGATTGAAAAGCCAGCTCTCAATGGCGCACAGCGCAAGGGATGCTTATGGGCAATGAACCCGAATAAAATTGTCAAAATGGATGAGGAGGTGCAGAAGTGGTCCAAGAAGGATCCTTCTGCAATTCGACGTGCAATGGCGAATCCAAGCAATCTCGAAGCTTTGGAGCGAGGCGAGCTGAAATTCTCGTGCAGCTATGATGAAGGCTATGAGGATAATTTCGGTGATTCATGTGGCAGCGCTGAAAGTGAAGGCTCTGACTTCGAATCCGAAGGAGAAACGAAAATCATTCAACCTACTTACCTAAATCTGACTAATATTAAGGCGGAAATTAAACAAGAAGAGATTGACGAGGAAGAGGAAGAAGAGGAGGAGGAAACTGATGAATATGAGGTAAATGCAAAGTTGATGGTAAAATATTTGATTTTTATGTATTATTTCTTATTTAGGTCGCTGATTCACTCTACGATGATGACATCGAGGTGGATGAAGACCAAGAAATATTGCAGATGGAAATGGCGCTCGCCCAGAAGGAACTAATAGAATATGATCCCACCGTCTCAAAGCGTCGAAAAATGATGACGACGTACATCATACAGCAAAACTAACGATTGCTTTAGAAGTAATTTTAGTGTACAGAAACAAACACTAAGTTTAGGAGCGGCAGAGGATGAACAAGAAGACTATTTGTACTATTACTGAATTAGGTGTAAGTAGATTAAGTTAAATTATTTTGCCTGTCTCTTTATTATTGGGTTCCCGGTGGAATTTGCTCAACCCAGTAACAAAGTTGTTTAATTTTGTATGAAAAAAAAAATAAGCATCCGTTGCTTATTAAGTGAAATGCTGTGTAAACGATGGTGATATAAACAAAAATTTTGTACATAATAATAAGGTATTGCGCTTCTGGTTGTCATTAAATAAACGAACTTATGATTGTTTATCTAATGACAACTTACTAATTCCATAATGAACAATTGCACAAAATTGATTATAACAGTATTTCCCAATTTTTGTAAAATTTTCCCCATTTAAGCTCATGTGCATAAATGAGGAAGATTTTCGTGAATATGTGCATTTGTTAGTTATCATTTTTTATGTTAATTTAAGAGCAACAGGAAAATTATGAAAGTAAGCTTTCGGGACCAGTACAAGTACTATCTAGTGCAAATGGATCAATGTAAAGTTACTATCCAGCGTGCACTCAAAGTGCGCATATTAAATTGCGTCGCAATTTACCATAGTCTAGCGTTTTGCTGCAAGGTGCAACTTTGTTCTGAACCATTGGGCATATTGTCTCTTTAATTAAGAATAGGTAAATGTTGCCAAACTGTGTGAGCTACAAGCGCTACGATCGTGACGTGCCGTCATTCAGTTATAAGGACATTCAAACATGTTATTTTCTCAGACTGATTATAATTAATATTGCTTTTCAATTTGTTAATCTGTCGATACAGTTTAAACGCATATGGTTGTATTTCATTTGTTTTGTAACGGTACGTGCAGTATCGGGAGGAAGAAATTCGGAAGAAAAGTGCGGTGAATATTGATTTCAGTAATGAACTTGAAACTACATTGAAATGTAAAGAATAGTGTAGCTGTAAATTGCATTATGAAATAGTGTAATCATACAGGCAGTATAAATGTTATCTAGATCATGATTATTTACTTTTTGACAATTTTGTTTCAAAAGCTAAAAACGTAATTTTACACTGATACATGATACAAAGCTGAATAATTTACCCTCTAAACTTTTGTACAAATTCTAAGTTGTAACTAAACTAAACAAACTTTGTTTGAAATCGACAATGATAAATAAAGAAACGTTGTGATTTTTTTGATACAATTTATATCGTTTGTACCACTTGATATACCTCTTTGATTAATGCAATTTTCATGGACTCGCGATTAGCGGGGCAAATATTAATTTTGAGTAATAGATTAAAAGTTGATAATGATATTGATAATTGATTTCAAAGTTCCTATTTCGCAAAAAAAGTAAATAAAAGGATGTAGAAAATGCTGTAAATTTTGTAACCAACCTTCTAGATTCAATCTAAGTCACTGAGGGCAGCACTAATGTAATGTATACGTCAAAATTAGTTACGATTTCTCCCAATAGCAGCGTAACCATCGCAATTATTATCCAACATTTATTTGACTTCCAATCTATCTTGTTTCTTGTTAATTGCAAAACTGGAGGTGGTTTGGACGACGAACAGAGGACAAGTGCAAAACGGAGTGAACGGGCTTAACGTTGCTGGTAGTTGGCACAATTTGATGGGAGTGCACGGTGAATTTCGTACGCGGTTGTAAAAATTAGGTCCGCGAGCAGAGCGTAGCCATTAGCTTTATTGCATCCTAGAACAGTACTCGCTGCCGATTGTCACCTTCGTGTAGTTGTCCCCAGTCATTCGTTGGGCGGTTTAGTGCGCGTTTGCTTTCGTTCCCTCATTTATTTTATCTGTTCGTTTGTCGCGATAGAACGACTGTGCAATAGGCAGAATGTATCGTCATCTGTTTATCGCTGCCCTGGTTACAGGTATGTATGCGAAGATTTGCATGCGTTTATATATTCCCGATTCCTTTGTTTCAAACGGGAGCTGCAGTCCCATTTACATTGCTGCCATCTGACTGGAATGCAATATTACCATTTGCAAACCCGTGTGTGTCCGATACTAAATGCACCTCATCGATTTTTGGCAAAACGCGTCCAAGGTCTGTCGTGTTTGTACACAGCGTTTTAGCAGGCTGCCGACAGACATTCAGCAGAGGATTTAGCATCATGCTGATCGTTGAGTTGTAGAAACAGTTGACAAATCACGACCGTATTAGTTAAACGTACGCGTACGCTGTGCGTTTAAATAATGCGGTGCGGTGTTTAATTTCCTTCTTGGCAAATTGTTGCTGTTGCCAATTCATCACATGTATCACGCCTATTTTGATAAGTACGCCACAGTTCATTGCGTGCAACAATGATGTTGATAATTATTTCACATGTTATATTGAACCCTTGATTTAAACAACAACGCATTACATGATTCAGTTCGCCTTCCTCTTTGTGCGGCTGGCTTGTTTGCTGTATGACGGATGAACACAAGGATTTATAGTATTGTACTTTAATCTTTGATCTCACACCAGCGTTATTTTGGTTGTTGCTTCGTTTCTACCGTCGTGATAGCTGCTAGAAAACACATTTTGTGGATTTTAATCGTTCGTCTCGTCAAATACTTGTACGGCCTTGAAATGCATTTGTTTGTTGCACGTTATATGGATGTATAATTAACAGCCAATAAGTGCGTCAGTTGTAATTTTTCCGATATTTAATGAATAACAGGTTTTTTGTCACTCGTTGTCAGCTCTCCAATGTCCCACCGTTCACGTGGCTATTTATTTCACCAAGCTATCACCATTCTAATCACGTTGATGCAATTTCGCGATAATCGTTAGTCATCTCTGTCCCAAATGAATGTTTTCATGAAAGGCTTGAACGGATGTTTCCATTGGAATTGCATGATTCACGATTGTCCATAACTTACTTATTTATTTGATCTATAAAAGTTGTATTTTAATAGTCAAATTTTTGTTGGTTCGTATTCTGAAAGTAACTATTTTTAGGATGTGTGCTCTGCCAGAGTGATAATAAGTTGGATTTGGATAGCGTGAAATCGAATATACCCGGGCTAGAAAATATCAATGAATCCGATCTGCCACAACGCGAAGAAGTTGAAAAGGTTCTGAAGGAAAAATGTGAAAAGAATGGAGGAGCTGGCATCTATGACGAAATCATGGTATGTATGCGTGAGTTGATTGTTATTCCAAATTATTAAAACGTACTCAAATGTGCTCAGAATTCGAATACGAAGGTGCAAGACTGCCTTGCGCAATATCTCAATCAGACGGTAATTATGGACGAGCTGGAGCTGGCCAAGAAAGACGGATCCATGGACGACGTCTTCGGAAAGTACTGCAAGAAACGTACCGACATTATGGGCTGCGTAACGGACGTTACGAAGAAGGCTGAGAAGTGCCTGGAGCCCAAGGAGCAGGAAAGCCTGCACCTGGTGCTCAACGTCACCGACAACTTGATCGATTTCGTATGCTTCAAGGATGGCGATCGTTTAGCAAGTAATTTAATTAGAGCGCGCGTTTTGAGCGATTACACTACAAGCGTTTTTCTCTTATCTAAATTGCAGTGTTTGTTGCCGAGGGTGGCTTCGAATGCCTGCAGGATCATAAGGAAGCCTTGCAGGAGTGCGCCAATAAAACTCTCTCGAGCCGAATTCCCAAGGATATTTCCATTACGAACCTGCCCCTTTTGACGTTCTCGGGTGATAGCGAATGCGCGTTAGTATGCCCTTCTAATTTTCTTCCATTCTGCTGACTGTGCAGTTTTCATCTAATCATATTCTAATTGATTTGCAGCGATATGCTCGAGTTGCAAAAGTGCGCCGTCGAGGAGTTGGAGAAATGCAAGAACAATACGCCAGCGAATCTTGTTGAAGCCTTATTCAAGTTCATTAAGAAGGTCAGCCCGTGCAAGGATTACAAACCGGGTGCGCCTTTGGCACAGCGTAAGTTCGAAGAGACAAGCAACAACACACCCACAATTTATGCAAGCTTCTTCGCATTAATTTTCACTTCATTAATGGTGCGATTATTGTAAGCGCAAAATGAAAATGAGATAAGGAAGCAAAACGTCCAAATTCATGATTACATTTCAAAAATCGAGCATGACAATAGTCTAGTGAAGATATCATACTTTTTCGTTGCGTATACGAACAGATACCAGTTTCATAGAGAAAAAAGAAAATTGAAAAAATTGAAAAACGGGATGACAATGTAAATTTAATGTGATAAAATACTGGCTGGGTTCCATTACTTTTTAATTTAATTACTTTCTATATTTATACTATAATAATTAATTTTATAGTTTTATTCCTTTTCATATTGTGCTGGTTTTAATAAGCGATGTTTATATTTAATAGCTGTTACTAGTTCTCTTGTGGATTTATGTTAGTAATGTTAGCCAACAAACAATATTTCCATTTCCATATACGTCAGCAGGAATATATTATGCAAAGGATTTGTTCAAAAATTAATTTAAATAAGAAGCAAATGGAAGTTAATATATTACGATTACTGAAACACCTAATAATATAAGCGGCGTAGAGAGAAGAAATACAGTTAAATACAAATACAACTTATATTATAATTGTAACTGATTAGCTGCATGGCTTCTTGTCTCTGCGATGAACTATCAAGGTATACCCCAACTTTTCATTTGTCTTCTGCTGATACTGATTTCCTTTTCAAATCAATCACTTATCTTACTCTTTATCTCCATCATACAATAGCGTTTGCGTAATTTATAGAACTCATGAACACTGTAATTTAATCAAGCTTTGAATGATGATTGTAACGCAATTGAACTTTGTAGCTCTTTAATAATCGGCTTGCTATGCAACATGTGCGCCACTCTCCAGACTGTCACTGATTAAATTACAGTGTTTTTTATCAATACATGCACTGTCAGGCACATGTATGATCATAGAAAATTAAATGTATGTTGCAATTTGAAGGTACATGCATATTTTTGTCTCAATTGCTGGTGCGTGGACGCTCATACTTACTGTGATAAGCAATCATTTTAAGCTTGCTAGTTTCTACCATTGTATTTCAATAATAACATGCAAGTGGTGCCTATAATTTGTATGTTTAAAGGCACTCCACAAGCCACAGAAGATAACAGCATAGTGCCGACGAAAGTCAAGCGCAGCCAGAAAGTTGACTTCACATCCGTGGATAACTTCCGTGAAAAATGCACCAAGTACGCTGGTCCAAAGGCGTTTACTGATCTATCTGTACGTGTATTGTGAACAATTAACTTTGTAGAAATCTTATGGTGTGTTTTTGCAGCTAACACTGAACGAAACGAAGTTGTGCATTCAAACGTTGCTGAAGCAGCCCAAGGCATGCAATTTGCTACTCACCGAGGGAAAGAATTGCGTTGGAAGGACAATTAACAAGTTGCGTGTTTGCTTGCCACCACAAGAAAGTTACTTGCCCGCCTTTCTAATGGCCAGTGTAGATAATGGATTAAAGTATCTCTGTGATAATCAAGGATATAATTTTGATAGTGAGTATTTAAAACTACGAAATACTCTAAAATTTGTGGAACTTATATGTTTGTTTCTATTTTCAGTTTTCTTGAATGGTCTCCCTTGCATGATATCCAGCAATTATGGGAACCAATTAAGTGATTGCATGGCTACGACGAAAACCAGTAGGACTTCAGATAATATTGTAACGAAAACGAAAATTTGCGAGTAAGTAATTTTCTACTTTAATGTGTGGCATATAATTCGTATGGTCTATTTATAGGGATATGGACAGTATTAAAATTTGTTTATCAGCATACATCACAAATCATTGTTCGCAAATGAAGGACCTAAAGGAAACTGCGTTAGGACTTGTTGAAGCGGTAAAGTCGCCGTGTGCTGGATGCGCACTGTACTCAAATGTTGTTTTGCTAATGCTGGCATTAGGAATGTATTTAATACGCCACCTCACATTTTAACTCAAACCAATCATGTTCATCACATAATTTTAACGTATTTCACACTGCCACTTGGTTTCCGTGCGTCTGTTTCAAGGGTACATTCTGTCCACGTCTAAAGTATAACAAAACCGAGGAACAAGTTAGCAGATATTCATTTCAAATTCATTTCGTGAAGCGCTCATATCATTTTTGAAATACAAGAGAATAATATTCATGCGAAATTTGCTATTAGGTTACTCTTTAGTTTATTAGTTTTTATATTTTTCTTCAATGATGCTCTACTTCAAGTTAGGGTACAATCTGTAAAATGAATGGAAACATAAGGCTTGTATTTCTCGTTGAAACGACTATGAAGAATCAAACGAGTGCCAATCTTTTCGAAATACAGACCAACTGAATCCAGCTCAAATGTGTAATTTATGTAGCTGAGGTGGTTGTAAAGTGCACGAGAAAAATAAGCATTACGTTTCTGTCAGAACGACTTGTAATTTAAACTTCTGCTTTACCAAGAATCGAATACTACTATAATAATAGTTACGCTAAATGTGTCGAGTTTTAAACAAATAACCATAAGAGAACAGAAGAAAAACACTAATGGATCAAATAGTTATATTAAGCTATAAGCACAGAATAAAAGATAACGTTAACATGTTGGATGGTTACTAAGAATGTTTAATAATTAACGAACATTCATTACTAGGCAAGTAGTTTAAATTTCTTGTTCAACAACTGGTTTTGCATATTTTATTTACAACGTTAACTAGATACCAAGAAATGAAGAGAAATATATAAATGAATTAGACTGTTCTATATGCGGAGACTTTGATATAACATTAACAATGTTTGGACGTGTTGCTGGCACTAGCGTTATTAATGTTTATTGAAGATCCATTATTTATAAAAAGTAAAATCTTGATGAAGTATATATACAAAGATAAGGATCACAAGCAAGGCAAACTTTTAACGGAAAGAGCAGATATAGGCATTATTTTTGAAAATTTTAAACTTTTAAGCGAATTAACGTAATGAGCAATAGGCTCGCAAGTGAAAAGTAATAATGTTAGACCACAATTCTACCTAGTGTAATTAATACTATTGCGTGGAGACTATTGAAAATCATGTAAATACGATGACACACTGAAACACATGATGCGCATTAATTACATACTCCAAAGATTAACGTTTCTTTCAGGCTTTGTTGTTTGTGTTATCTATTTATAGGAAAGCAGCGAGGTTGTGTTAGATAAGGCTATAAGGCTGTTTATTCTTTTGTTGCGCTAGTTACGTTTTTAGAAATTTATGTTTATCAAGTATACAGATTCAGTATTATTCTTGTAAGTCATTTTTAATTAAATATATATGAACATCACTTTACTGTTTACTGTTTCAAACAAAGAAGAAAATACACGCGTACACAAGTTACCAAACATTTGTAAATATTTACAGATTTATAATTATGTTATTGTGATGATAATAATGTGTATATGATTACGTTAAGCTGTAAACACGAATATAATCAAAATCATTAAGAATTGCGATCATTGTTATTCCTTAATGAACTTTAAAGTTTAAAGCCCGTTAGATACGAAATAAATGACTAATAAATAAATGCGTAATCCTTTTTAAAGTAGGCATTAATAAGATACAAAATAAAAATCCTGTGCAATGTGAAATTTTGGGATTATTTTAAATTCCTATCTCCGGTTTCGAGTGCACCCTGTGTTTAACTTCTTTTAGAGGGGGCGCTGTCGGCGCAATTCGACTTTACGAGCAAGTTCCCTGCAGTGTTCTTGTTGTCTTGTCCATAGGCGAAAACAAATGCGGAGCGACAAGAACAAACGATGTAAACAGTAAGATGGCCGTCTGAGTGTGTGCACGCGAAAGTTCGTACTGTGCTTCAAATACGGAAAACTCGCAGAAAGTCTGATTGGAAATTTATTCGGCGCTTGACAATAGTAATTGGTGAGTACTCAGCAACATTATTCATACAGAAAATCCGAATTGCATGCATTTTCATTCTTTCGTCCGCCGAAACATATCGGCGGCTACATTGCATCGCGAGATCACGTTTATACGTCCAAATAGAATAGCAACGAACGCGAGTTCAGGTAATCGGCGACTGTTTTTGCTCGGCGTGAGTTTGTATGCGTGTATGTTTAAATACCTGTCTTGAGTCATTGCACCTTCTTGTACGACGGGTATGCACTTGATCAGAGTTCTCCGGTGAGAGAATTCTTGGTTGTTAGATGCATTTCCAGCCGATTTGAAATGATAACAGCGCTAAGTAGCTGTTGCTTGCATGTAATTGAAAGAACTTGCGAAAAAGGCTTTGCAAGTAGACGATCATGCCGTCGCATTCGTATCGCATTACATGGGTTAGTTAATTAAATCACCTTTTTGGCGATGAGTCACGCGAAGCATCTGCTGGGCAAAGAAATAGGAGATCATGCGAGGGTGGTCGCATCGACTAGGTAACATATTCAACCGAATACTTCTTGCAATCCTTGCAAAGATAGAGAAAGAGAGACGTTGGTCGATGCTTTAACTTCTGATTGATTCAGTCAGCTTGCAGGAAAAACCGGAAACAAAACATGCGTCGTTTTTGTTTCATTATTGGAGGGTGCACTTGGCTCGAATTCTCGAGTGCCTCTTCCATTCTTTCTAGAGATCATTCATTGCAGCTTGATGAACTTGCACTTGTGCGTCGTGCATTAATTATTACGAAACAATATGCAGACATCTCTTCAACACTTGATCATTCATTGCTCAAACAATAGAGGCTCGATGGTACGTGATCTTCATTTGCTTTTTTTTTACAATGCCTGCAACTCATTCAACATCAAGGCAGGCTTTTGTTTGCATATTTTGCACATGTGTCCTATTGGTACACTGGAAAACTATACATAATTTGAATTGGAGCATTTTTATGGTATGGCTGTTGTTGGTTGTTTTTTCTAGTTGATAAAGTTATTCATATGTGCAGTTTACATTCAGCGTTATTGTGCTTGCGCGCCGAACTGCAACTACCTCAATGTTTTCCCATCCTGTGCACGTTTTATATTTTTATCGCCGCGAACCAGCAACTTTTCTATTGACACTATGCATCCGACGCATCATATCCTCCTGGATTTAGCATTTCGCTGTGGACAACCTTGTGCGAATACACATTGTAGCATGCTATGGCATCGTCTCGCTGTTCTCCCCTCAATCGTTTTCGGCTACAACTCGAGCGTGCCTTGATAGCAATGCAGAATTCGTGGTGAATTCGTGTGTTGGTCTTGAGTTGGGGGAGTTTTTGACCCCAACTTGTTCAGGGGTGCATAGTCTATATTGGTGTAGTCATGGTGGCTGCTTTTTTTGGACAAATAACCGAATTATTGGGGTTCACGCTCATGGGTACATAATGGTGTTTTCTTGTTTGTTCCTGAAAATTGCTGTTAAAAGTGGTGAGTGTGTAATTTACAATGTCTGGTTTGACACTACTGGTTTAACCAGATCCAGTTTTGTTTTGAACTTATTATTATTATATCGAAAGAGAATGAAAGTCAATTTAAGTTGAAAATGTTTAATTTATACAGTTAATAATTGCATAAATCCACTCAACATTCAGAGAACAATATTTAAAAAAACCTTTCATCATCATTGGCATACAAATAATACAATTTTTTTGGAGTCATTGGGTATTAACAATTCCTTTATTTTGCATTATTAAAGAGGGAGCAGGTTGAGGAAGGAACCTTTTCCAATTTCATTTCGAAAAAGGTGATTTGAAACCTTAGAAATAAATCATCAAGTGTCAACAGTCAAATCTACATGCAAATTCCACCAGACATTAATGTCCGGTCGTCTGGTGAAACCCGACTATTAAGAAGCAAACTGCCATAATTACCCCTTGATAAATGTCGCACGATTCTAAAAAGCGAGTAAGAAATAAATGAAGACCTACATGACAACCCAGACGGGTTGAATGAACATGAAAAATCCCACGGTACCCTAAATTTACTCATGTTTTTCATGCTTTATCTGCCTGGGTTTTGCAGGCTTTGTGGATACATGGTTGGATACCTTACGTGTGCTCTGGGACATTTTAACCAGACTGAACCTGACGCTGGTTTTCGTTGATACCTAGAATATCATACGTTATTCAGTAATCAAATACGGAGTAGACGTTGCTTGGTGTCAAGTTCAACAAACTCCATTAGATAGATACTCACGCATGTTTAATTAGCGACTCCGGAGGAAATATGCAAATTGGCTGGAGCCCTCACCGTTGTTTAATTGGTGTACAATCATAATTTGTATGTTTTCATTAGCGTTTCGTGTTTTGGGCGGATTATAATTGGAGAGGAAAAGTGAAAACAAGTACATTCCATGCATAAATTAAACGTTTCAATGATTCTTTAAGTACTATCATTAAAAGTTTGAACAAGGCAATTTTATTGATAAAAAAAACAGTTTGTTAGATAGGAGGTTTGAAATTATTGGTAGTTTTGGTGAATTATTACGAGCGAAGTTGTTAGATTAATATTCAGGCATTAAATTGGATGCATGCTTCAATTAAACCGAAGTTTGTGTTGCTTGAATAATCCTATTAAAAACTTTTAGGTGCTCCAATAAATTCCAGGATTTGCACATTTTATTTGGTAATAAATTATAAGGGCTAATGGATTTTGTTTATATTACCTTCGACAAATTGCTAATATCGAAAATATATCTACATCATCTTCATATAAATAATTGAATAGAAAATGGAATTAGGCATTTTGTTCATGCATTACTATTGCATTATATAAATGATGATTGCCTTTTTGACATTAAGCAGTGAAATTAGGTTTTTTCTATGATTGACTATCTGATTATTTCTAATTCAGTAAAACACTTAGTTTTCTAGCATCATAATGCAGAAACCTGATGCATTCTAATTTAGCACTTGCATAATGTTTCATTAAAGTTGAGTAACAAAATATGACACATTTATGATCGCTCATAAAACACACAACAGCACAAGTTATAACATCAGTAGCCGAGCTTACGAGTGAATGTGTGAAATATTGATGGCACTTTATTATCCTTATTAGTTAAGCAGAATGCGCACGGTAGTTGGTCCTTGGTCAGAGGCTCTCGGGAGCGCACCAGAAGCTGTTAAGCATTTGAATTAAATATTTAATCAATATGGAATGAAATTAGCGAAAGCGAGCAGCTAAACGACATTACCACCTGTGCCCATTTACGCGCGTTTGCCCATTTCAAATTACAATTGCGTGCCTCGAGCCTTCATCTGCTCTTCCTCGAATTCGCTGTAATTTCATTTTACACTCCTGGCCTCATTGTTCGTGAAAATGTACTTGTTTCGTGCACGCGCTTTATACCACTCACATTTTTGTCAACAATTGAATTACATGCTTAGTTGAATTTTGTCATTGTTTCTGGTAATTCACAAAATGTTATCTTCTTTGAAGTAAAACTTCTTATAAGAGAGATCATGTGGTCTTCAGTCGAATTCCAAGCTAGATTTTATTAAATGAGCGAAAAAAGCGAGAATTTCGCCATTTTAAGTACCCTATTTTGCAATTTCGGATATTTCTGAATCCCGTACAGGTTCGGGACCATGACCAATGTTATTTTTTCGTCAAAATATGGTAAATGCCCTTTGAATCATCCAAATCGATCCATTAGTTTCGGAGATATGAAAATTTTTGAGAACTCGAGCGATTTTAAGAATTTCGTATCGGTTTTTTTGCTACAAACTTTTTTTTCAATTTTTTTCTTCGAACGCGTTTTCTGCTCTCCCCAGGACCAAAAGGGCATAAACCCATAGATTTTTGGAAAGTACTCATTGAGACCTACAATTTGGTTTTAAGTTCAGTTTAATTGGTACAACGGTTTAAAAGTTATACGCAGTTAAAAGAGCGAAAAAAAGCGAAAATTTTGCATTTTTAATACCGCATTTTTTAAGTTCGGGTATTTCTGAATGCCGTACAGATTCGGCACTATGACCAATGTTATTTTTTCGTCAAAATATGGTAAATGCCCTTTGAATCAGCCAAATCGGTCGATTAGTTTCGGAGATATGAAAATTTTTGAAAACTCGAGCGATTTTAAGAATTTCGTATCGGTTTTTTCGCTACAAACTTTTTTTTCAATTTTTTTCTTCGAACGCGTTTTCTGCTCTCCCCATGACCAAAAGGGCATAAATCCTTAGATTTT
>JARJDZ010005268.1:0-48828 GCA_030264555.1 Aleochara sp. GC000083 | reverse complement strand
TTCAATTGCCTACAAGCCTGACTTTTCATCACTACGATCGAATAATTGGTTCGGGAAATATAAGCAAAAATGTACAGAACTGCACAAAAAAATTGCAACTTTTCCGAATTCAAACCCGTTAGAAAATTCAATCAAACCATTGCGGAAATGATAGGGAAGTTAATTGCCCACAAGCCCAACTTTTCATCATTACGATGAGACAATTGGTTCAAGGAATACAAGCAAAAATGTACAGAATTGAACGAAAAAATGGTGTCTTTTTCGAATTCAAACACAAATTTATTTGAACGCGAAAAAATTGCACTTCCGGAAAGAAAATTGGAAATATCTAACCGGAAAAGGAAAGCGCATTCAATTCCCCACCAACAACAATTTGAACCATGACAACAAGTCGGTTTTGCTGTCCAGAAATTAGATAACAAAATTACAAGAGTTTGTTGAAACGTGAAAAAATGGCATTTCCCGATTGAAATGTTGAAATGCTAGACCGGGAAATAGTGAGCGCAATAAATTTCCTACAAAATTCAACTTGAAAGAAATTAAACAAAAGATTACAAAAAGAATAATTTGTTAAACGCAAAAATGGCATTTCCTCTAAGAAATTGCCTGATGTGAAATAATTTGAATGGCTTGCCCCATAGCTGAAGAGCAAATTAAAATGTCACGTCGAAATATTTAAATGTGGACAAATAAATAACATTTCCAGTTGAAAATTCGCGAATGTTCTAGGGAGATCTGAATGACCGTCTAAACTCATGAAGGTGCTCGAAAAGCGTCTTCTTATTATCATCGCCGTTAACAAGAGGTCTTCACATGAGTGCCGACAGTTTGCCGCTTAAATTCGGTGCTTATACTTTACATGCGACATCCACCGAGTGTGTCGCATAGGATTGAATAGCTTCCGGAAATTCCGCAAACAGAAGTTGCTATACGCGGCTATACGAATGTTGGAATGGATCACCCGACACGTAAATGACGCACAATGAGATGCGACGAAACTTTGTCCTTCAGCGAAGCGATGCAGCAGCCATATGAAGAAGCTGAAGCAATTTGCCGCTCGGTTTGCTCGCTGCCGTCGTTCATGTTCTGGTTGTTCTTGTTGTTGTTGCTGATATTTTCATGCATTCATTGTGTGCGGGCGACTCCCAGCATGCGTTTTGTTTTACGTTACATATGGTACTCAACGTGCGTACGGACAAGGCACACCGGAAATCCAACAGAACGTGGCGCGTCAAGATGAACGGGAAGGAAGGACTTCTTGGTGACTCGCCTCGCGCCAAACACCTTTCCGCCGAAGACGACGCAAAAAAGTTAATTAAACGTGCGACGACGTGTCGAACTTGAAGTGTAACGATCTACTTTGTGACGCGCGAATTCGCTTCCTTCTCATCCGACGTGCGAAAGTGTTCCGCCTTCTTCGTTGGCACCACAGAGCACGAACGGCTTCTTATTAAGTGCCTCGTCCTTTTCAGGCTTCCTGTTGGTTCGTCGGTTGCCTCGTAAAATTCAGTTTAATTTTATTGCATTTTGTTAATCAAAGTTCGCCGACTTTTGCGATGGCACTCGAGAATGAAACTTCCGAAATACTGTTGTCAATATCGAGTCTTCTTCAAATCCTCTTAAAGAAATTTTTCTATTCTAAATGGGCAATTAAATGAGTAATAATTCAGCTCAATTAATAATCTCAAATGTCGCTAGTTGTGCGACTAATTAACGCAGTCGAAATGAGTGGTAATTAATTTCAAATTAGAAGACATCTGATGGTGAATGTCATAATAAATTCGAGGAGTCGTTGCCACACACTCTCGAGCTTATTATTCTCTGCCAGCGCTAATTAGCAGTAGCCATTTCTTTGCGCGTTGATCGCGCGACCTCTGGCCTTGTTGATTAATTTTTTAATTGATGATTCACGCATTCACCTTATGGCAGCTGCCGCCATTCGAGTCGGGCGGCACTCTTTTTTTTTGTTCATCATCATCATCATCATCATCGCTAATCGGCTAATCTGGATGCGCAACAAGAGAACCGATCCGAGGAGCGCGCAGATTCGAAGATGAATTAATTACATAAAAAGCGGGTCAATGCTGTGCTGCGCTGATGATACATTGCGCGCGCACTTTTACTTCAAACGGCGCGTTTTGTTTCATTCCTCATTTGGCCGCTCGCCAAATGGAATATCGAGTCAATGAAATTAAAAATCAATTTATCATCGGCCGAGATCGACAACTATGCGCGCTTGACAGGTAGCAATGATTTGTTCGGGCGGTGCGAATCAATGAGTAATTCTCTACAATTTTTGTTCGAAAAGTTTTCGTCTAATGCGCCTTGTTCGCGAGCAAACGCCGACGACAATTCCAAATCGATGCACTGTGTGACAAGTACTCTCGGTGCGGGAAAACCGGGAAAAGTTCCGATTTTTCGCACGTGTATTGTATGACGGTGTGCCAACATGCGTGCATGCAACTAGTGGTGGTGGCGGTGGCGTTGGAGGCGGCGTACTGGGACGACAATCCGATCGTATCGTGTTGGACGCGCGCATTTTTTTGCGATTTATTTTCATTTCGTTATACCGCGCATACCCATCCATCCGTCGAGCAGGAAGTGTGCATCTAATGAAGTGTGTGCACAAATATTTTCATTCTTCCAGTCAATTACCGCCGCCATAAACGCGCGCACTCCTCAGGCGGCAACAGGTAACGTACAAAAACCATGCGAGATTCATCAATAACATCAAAAATCGGCCGGTTTAATACGAAGGAAATCTTTCATTTTTCATCATCGAGCTTTATGCAAATGAGCGACGAAATTGATTGCGGTCGTTTGGAAATGTCAATGGCACCACGTCATTAATAATTTGGTTTTAATTAGGTTTTTATACAGGATGCGCTTTTTCAAGTGAACATTTTTGCCAGCAATTGCAAATTGAAATTCATGTAGGTCATGTAGGTAATACTATTTTAATTTTTGAAAAAATATTAATTAATTTGCACGTGCCAACTAATTAATTAATGTAACAAGTTGTAGCGCTGAGTTCAGTCCTCCAGCTCATTATGAGCGCTTTTTTGTTTCACTTCTTGTATGGCACGTTTGGTGGCAGCAGCATCTGCTAATTAATTTTGAAATATGATTAAGTGCTCGTCGATTAATTAACAACGCAGCAGCCGAAGGACCCAAAAGAAGCACCTTGTTTTCGTAAGGTAAAAGGTCAGGATCATAAGCACTTTGTGCTAAATTTCTTTTGTCCCAATTTTCTCCACAAAGTATTTGTAACTGATTGGAATTGTCATTGAACAAAGAATAAGATTTTCAAGAGGAAATAAAATGGGTAATTTTGGTGCATTGCCCCTTCCAGACTTGGCAAGCAAATTTACGATGACGTCAATACTTGCGGTATAAGTTCCCATTCGAAGTCAATCATCAATAATGGAAACATACTAAAACAACGAATTCTATTGATCGCCTGACTGACTCTCGTAGACATCAATTCAGTATTTAAGCATGAAGTGCCCCAAAATACACAATTCCAGTCATTTCTAGACGATAACATCCGACCAGCAACGAAGAAGTTAACTAGGGGATTCCCCGATTTATCTACCCTAACATATAACGGCTATTTTTTCTTGCTAAGGTCATTTTCAAATGGGAATGTAATCAAGGATACTCTTCTAATATGCACCATGTTTAATCCGATTTGCATTACAATTATGAGACGTTTGTGCACGTGCGGGGGCGGCCCGCATTTCTCTACTTCAATGCAAATCGCCTCCATCTGCCTACGTCAAGGGCGGCGGTAAATGGATGCATAAAGCGCACTCGCCGAAATTGACTGCGATCGCAAACATATCAATATCGGCTAATTCGATTATAATAACGACTGCTCCGCCGCCGCCACCACCACCACACCACCGACCACTTCAGTACTGCTGGAGGCCACCCACATGTGCGCGACGTCGGAGGCGGCATCGACGAGCGGAGATGATACACGTTCCGGGTTCAAGTACGAGTATAAATTGTCGCTTATGCCAATATCACCGGCTAATGGACCATAAGCGAGCGGCGCACAAAGGCGGTGGCTGTGTGTCTCTCTGAGCGAATTGCCAATTTATAGAAATTGATCTGTGGGAGCGTATGCGCAAGTGCCGCCCCCGCGCTCTCCATGTGGCGAAATTCAATTGCAGTTTATGCTTTTACTGCTTGCAAAATGTTCTTCAAAGGTCGGTTTCTAAATAACAAATTAAATGATAAATAAATTTTTGTCTCTTTGGCATTTTTTGTTGTCTCTTTTAGTAAGCAGTAATTTTGATTTGATTTAATTTAATGCAAAAGTAAATCGGTTCCGTTAATTTGTAAATATCTAATTAAAATTAACTATCAACCAGTAGTCCCGAAATTGGTACGTATTCACACAGATACATTGGAAAATTTATGTAAATGACACGACAAGGAAGAGCGAGCGACTGGTAGCAAGTTTCTCAAAATTTCCCGAGGCCCACTTAATTTCACCAGGAAACACAATCAATATTTTATCCTAATGGTTTCGCGCTACTAACTTATACCATGTCACTCTCCAACACTCCACCGCTTCATCATTCAATTCCCCATCGGGAAAGAGGAATATGGGAGACGAAAGTCAAAACTTTTTGTGCTTGATGGGTTTGAGTGGGAAAACTATTAAACAATTTCATTTGCCATCAAATATTCATCCCGATGATATAGGCCTACAAATGTGGAGGCGACAATTCCAATGAGATACATCAGAAATTGAAGTAAAATTGAAATGAAATTCCTTCAAAAAACAAAAACAAACAAAATCAAAGTGGAATCTAATTAGTTTTCGCGATGGGAGTGTAATGCTCGCTTGGAGCAGTTTTGCATTCGACTAATTCGGATTAGACCGTGTTGAACATTTTCGTCGTTGGCCCCCACAAGTCCCATAAGCAAAGAGACGGAGAGAGAGAGAGAAGTTGGGGCAGTGTAGTTGTGGAGGCGGTTGCGGCACACTTTCAGTAGTGCTTGGCAGGGTTTATCCAGTCCTTAAAGCCCTACGCGCTCGTTTATCTGCACGATTTGGGATTGGGATTCGTCCCTGCGTGAGCGTTGCCGCCGCCAGCATCGCCGCCGCCACCGCCGACGCATGGTGTGGAGAGTCGACGCTCAAAAACACTAAACAAGAGGTGTAATCGGATTGTGTCGGCCATACCGCCCCCGCAAAAAGCAAACGATCTCGGTTACATGTGTAGCAAGGGGAGGATCATTTGCCAAATTCCAAACGGGAATAAAACGATTTGCAATTTGATCCTTTAAGGATTTTTTTAGGATGCGAAATTACCAATTTTCCCCGCAGAAAAACCTGAATTTAACCACGAAAGAAGTTGTTGAATATTATTGTAAACTAGTTTTGCAATTAAACTTTGTTATCATCACAATGAAATCGCGATTCAATTAAATCATTTATACCAAAGTAAGGGTAACCAAAATATAAATTTGCGTAGAAATATCTGCATATGTGTGCACGTGCAAATCTAGTTGCGGAACTACTGGAACAATATAGAGTCTAGCCTGCAACCGCCCCCAGGAAAGCGCACGATCTATGGTCGAGAGTGCATGAGTCTCATGACCATCGGGACATTAATATCGGGTGGTTCAATTTAAAGCAGGAAAGTTACGTGCGTCCGACATGTATTTAGAGAGAAAATGAGAAAATTGGAATTGAACCGAATGCGAAATCGATACACACACGCCGCCATCGCTGCCGCCCCCCGACGATGATACACACGGCGTAAGGATAACGAAGCGAAACGAACCGAACGAATTTCATGTGTGCGCACAATTCGCCAGTGAATAAAACATTCATTTCGATGAGTCTTCCCCAAAACGAAAGGGTTTCGTCCATCGAAATCGAAATGAATCGAGTAAGCAAACGAACGAACCGCACGGAGAAGAACGAGGATAATTAGGCTCGGACACAATGGCAATTAATGAAATTAAAATCCATGCAGTATCGAGTTGAAGAGTTTCGCTGTGAGAGTATTCTTCGACGAATTGTTGGACTTGCCGCCCCCAAGTTGATAGGCCATCATGGGTATCATCGCAATACGAAGGACGATGATGAGATGCGTACCATTGTCGTTTGTCTGTATATATTTAATTAGTCGTTCCCGTTTGTGCGCTAATTCTACGTACAACCGAAGCTCTTGCTCTTGTTGATTATTTAATTAAATTATAAATTAGGATTTGTGCGCCCGGAGAGTGAATGATAAGCAACGAATTCCTTCACGTTCCACGTCCAGTTTCGTGCGCAAACAGCCCAACTACTAATTAAGATCGGGATGCGCTCATATCTGTTTCAACGACAATACCAATGCACACAATACACACAATAGAGAGTATACAGAAATTAATTTAAAAGTAATTTCAGAGTGTTTTTGTAGCAAATAAAACTTTGCCTCATATTGGACTTTAACGACTATTCCAATGTTACCAACCAGCATCTAATTTAACTTTTCAATTTACCTCATTCTATGAAAAATAGTTTTCTTAAACTTCAACTTTCTACGAGCGTATTATAATAAATTACATTTAATTATTGAGACGGGAAAATAATAACTAATAATGAGATTTTATGCGAGTAAAGTTGACAAAAAAGAAATCAACCCGTTAACGCGACAATACCAATGGCACCAATAAAAGTTCGCTTAAAACGGGGCAGGCGCTTGATTAATATCATGCATAATGGGCGCAAAAACCCAATGACAAATCACGATCTCGTTACGCCATGTTGCATTACGTTGACATCAACGCCGCCGCCGTCGCCGCCGCCGCCACCGCCGCCAACCAAACAAACAAACGAGATGGCGCTCGCGCGCTCCGCAAACAAATATGCAAGCGCAGTGAAATGCACGCACTTCGTGATGAAATAACCCAGCAAGAGGAGATAGAGTGAATAATGCGGGGGTGGCTGATGCGGGGGCAGGGCTTTGTTGCTGAATAGACGCAATTATCTGGTGATTATTTTTGCGTTTCCTGGTGGTATGGTCGCCTGTGGCGGAGACCACGGTCCCGCTTTTGACAGCCGCATGCATAGCGAGACCAACTAATGAACTTAATTAAAATGCACGAAAATATCTCAAAAACGCTTTTTCCAAATGCAACCAATATGCATTTCAAATATTTCTAAAATATTTCTAAAACTCCAAATCATTTCACATTCAAAAAGTACAAGTCTTTGATTGATATATCAAAAAATTTGGCTCCAGGAATTTTTTTTCTTTTTTTATAAAAAATTTGATTAGCGTGGAGTTTGGGAAAATCTAAAATGTAATGCATTGAATCATATGCGGTTTTGATGAGTAAAGAGGGCGCTGTGCACCGAATGCACCGCAACGTAACGTGCCACGCAGGCAGAGCGGAAAATGTTTAATTAAATTCCCAAACAAAAGACTTACAAGTGCGCCGCCGCTGCCACCGCCGCCACTGCCACCGTTCATTCGTCCGCTCTATCGAGGTAGTGGCAAAGCTGCACGTGCAACAAATACAGCGTTGCATTTTTTTGCAACCGCCACAACTACTAGCAGCATCGTTCGCGATTCGCGTGCGTAGCATCAGCAGCAGGTAGTAGATGGACCGCATGCATGCCGCCCCCATCGTCGCCGGCGCTGATCCAATTTAATGCGAACGAATTTATTTCATTCCGTCCGCGCGTTGAAAATTTTAATAAAATTTTCATTTCGTGCACTGAGTCTCTACTCTGAACAGTGCTGTGGGTGGTAAAACCCCCGGGGGCGGCAAAGGTGACGGCTCCACATACAAAACTAATCTGAGGCTATTACAATGTGTCCAAACTTATAAAATTGCAACGATGAAATTAATTTCAACTAATTCATTATTAACCGATAACAAATAAATATTTATGTTGATTTTAATTTGCAAAATTGGAATTGTTATTGAAACTGTTATTGCAATTGTCGTTTTCATTTACTTGAACGTTCCCGATGATAATTTGATTCGCAAATACACCAAATTAAATCTATTATCATGATTAAAAAGGATGGAATGAAACGACAATACGAATGGTACCTACTACACAAAATATTCAGAAATTGTTCATTCCAGTCACTCATTGTGTCTGTACGGATGCGCATAAATAATTTGATTTTTTTGCGAACAAAAACGCCCCCTCATCCGCATTCAGCGCCGAATTTCAATGGACGGGGGGGGCGGTTGGTGTGCGGGGGGTGGAAGATTGTGCAAAATGTAATCGGATTCGCGCGTTTATTTTGGTCGCTTCGCTCGCGCTGACCTTTACCCGATTTTCAATTCTTTATCGCCCGAACTGAAATAGATTCGGCGCCGGTTGCGCTGTCCTCCCGGCCCGCTGTCGTCGCCGCCGCCACCGCCGCCGGCCGCCACCCCCAGCTGGGGCACGTCGCTCACCGTTAACAGACATGACAGCAATGCACGTTCGGGCGAATCAATTAAAGGATAATCGTGTGCACGGCAGGTTTTCACTGCCGCTCTCTCCCCAACGGCCATCGTCGCCGCCACCGCCGCCGCCGCCGCCACCACCGCCACAGTAATCGCTTGTACGCCACCGAGTGGATATCGTAAATGTTTAATTGCATCATCACTGACCGAATATGCAAAAATAATAGATGTAGCCGAGGAAATTGGCATCGCAAATCGCTTTAGATAGAGTTTCTACAATGTACCATTGGAATTGTCGCGTGGTTTTCTTGAAATATCTCCGGAAGTAATGCATGGATTTTAAATATTTTTGAAGATTTATTTAGATGAGTTAATTATGAAGAAATTATTATTTAGAATTTTTTGTATTGGTGCAATATTTTGGAAGTTATTATACGATTTTGAAATTTTGCGAAATTTTGAATTTTTGCGAAATTGCGAGTCCTTGAACTTTGTATAAATAATTTTTCAGCAGACCAAACTATTACGGAAATCCGCACATCCAAGAAAATATGAATGAAGATATTTAAAATTCCCTCAACTCATTTTTATTCGCAAAATATTTATGCAATCTCCAAGTAAATTGTTTCCTGATTTATTCCTTTCAGAATGTAATTAGTGCAATTACGCGTTCGCAAAATATGTACACATCAAACGAAGAAAAACGAACCTCGAATGCAACTTTATGGTGCCATTGGTATTGTCGCACGTACGCAAAAACTTCGCAACTGATGTATTTTCTGTGTGACAACTTCAAAAACTGGTGCTTTTAAATAAAGAGCTCACCGGGCGAGTTGTTTTATGGACGGCGCGCAAACAAGTACACGCCGGCCGGCGCTGCCGCCGCTCGATAGATGAACCTATGACCCGATTCCCTAGCGGTATCAAGCGTTCGAGCCGCCGCCGCCGCCACCACCACCGCCGCCGGTGCTCTGCTGTTGCTGCCGCCGCCGCCGCGAATCTCCCGCGCTTGCAGCCGGGCAACCGACTTGGTTGCCCCATCGGCGGCAGGCAGCCGCCTCCACCGCCGCCACCGCCATCCATATCGTATGGTATAGGTCCGGGCATATGCATCCACACCAGGATTTGTATCTCTTTACTCCAGATATAATAACGGCGAGTGGAAGGGGAAATGAGTGCGAAATGAAGCCATCGATTTCACGTCAGAAGTATATTTTGGTTATTCGGAATGCATCATTGGTATTGTCGCCCGTGGGGATGAATTCGTGCAAGGTGTAATGATACTTATTAACCTCGAAATTCGATACTATCAAGGTCATTTTGCGGTTGGATCAAGTTGTACCATTGGAATTGTCGCAAAAGTAAATCAGCAGTGATAGATACAGAATTTAAATATTGATGGTGTGACATCACCAAATTAAACTTTAAATATATTAACCTCTCCACGAATAAATATTTCAATTGTTTTATTGAAACAATGAAATATGCAGAGTAAATAATTAACAATTTGCCAATTAAATCATGAATGCGTTTATTATCAACAAAGGAGTACGCGCGCACATTCACGTTAGCAATCTCAGCAAAGCGTGGGCGTTAGTAATTGCAGAGCAAATAATCAAATATTGACAATACGCAGACGATCGCATCGATTAATATCTAATGATTCGGATATGATTATTGTTAGTCAGGCCCTCATTATACAATAATACTCGCGGGGGCGGCAATTAAAGTAATTAATATATTGATACCAAGTGATTTCAGCAGACGAGGGGTGGGGGTGGGGAGGTGTTGCTTGTATAGCACTCAGCATAATTAATCAGTTTCTCGAAGGCGGTACAAAAATTGTGTAAAATTCGAAATGATAGTACTAGCTAGCTGGCCGAGAGAGAGTAACAAACAAGTCGCAAACTGTAATTGTCCTGCAATCACGTTAATTGCCCACGGGCATGAATGTTTCATCAGACCGAAAGTCGTCCCCGAACAAGCGCAACAAGAAGAAGTCAACTTTGACTTCAGATTTCACCGTAATTAGCCGCTAGTTTGTTGCGAACAAAAATCGCCCTGATTGTTGCGTTTGTAAATAATTGAAGAACGGGAAATGTCCGTAATGCATAAAAGGGCACTGAGAAGATGGTGCGGATATCAGTACTGGTCGAAATTTCGAAGCAATCATGTCGGATTTAAATGGCAAATCAAAGTTAACCAAATTATCTAGAGGTAGAGTGTGTGGTTTGGGCAATTTGGGGACTAGGATTTGGAATTGATTTCAGAATTTGAAGTACACTGCAAACACGATTACGCTAAGCGTTGCATTCTCTTCTCGAAATTGGTTCTGCGCTCTTTGAATGTTTGGCCGGACGATGCGGATCGCAAGAAATACTTGTTGATGTCGGTGGTCATCATCAGTGTCTTCATTATGGGTGTCGCCCATTTGGGTTACGTTATCATTAATCTTGCCCAAATTACCAAGATGACAACTGCATGTACCACAGTTTTGGTTTCTTTTGAAGTAACCACTTTTACAATTTTCTGGAATATCCTATCCAAAATAGAAACCAACTTTTTCTAATTAAGTACTCATTTTTAGACCGTTGCAAAATTGGTAACAATGATCCACTACCGTTCTGAACTTAACGAAATCCTAACAACAGTTTGGTATGACTTCTGGCCTTATACCATCGTCGATAAGAAGTTGCAAGAACAAATAAGACTGCGTGGAAACTACGTGACCATCGTAGGAGTGACCTTTCTTTGTATGGCATTCTTCTCGAACGCCCAATTTATGATGTACCCACTTATCAACAATATCAGCCAGTTGCCGTTAGCCTCATGGTATCCCTTCGATTTTCTAAGCAGCCCTCAGTACGAAATGCTATATTTATGGCAATGGTTTATGAACCAAGTTATTATAACGACTTTATCTGGGTTCGATGCGTTCTTCAATGCGTTGGTGATGATTTGCGCAACACAATTTCTGATCCTTCAAGAGGTACTTAGTAATATGGGTAAACCCAAGGCTAGGATCCAATGGGCCACCTTGCAAGAGTTTGGTTATGAGAAACCACGGTCCAGTTTTGAGATGAGGGTGTTGGTAAAGTGTATTAAGCATCATTTAAGGTTACTTCAGTAAGTATTTCACAAGATTTAGATTACCAGACTATCTTAAGATGTCTAAGCACCTTGGACTCTTGAAGATGGGGATATCTTTAGCTACCCAAGTGTGGGCTTTTTTACCCTAGACCTAACCGACTGTAGACCACCTTACAATAACCTAGTTGCTAGGCCAGATTTGAGTTAACTAATAATATTTCATATGCAATAATTTTCCAGCATCTGCGATATGATAGAAACGATATTTTCCCATATTGTCTTCATTCAATTCGTCGTGAGTGCCTCAGCAATGTGTGTCTCTTGCGTCGCCCTCGTAAGTCATTCGTCCTCATACGAACGCACTGTATATGATGAGATATTTTCCCATTTCACAGATCGCGGATCCTGATGTATGGGCGCACATGCTATCATATCTAATAGCGCATGTATTCCAGTTTTTTATTTATTGTTCGGTTGGGAACGAGCTCACTTATCAGGTAACTGACGCCACCGGCGCATTATACCATATGTCCTTGGGGAAGTTCAAATATTATTGTTGCATTAAACGAACTGCACAGGCGCGTTTTCGTTGCATTGACAGCGCAAATTTATGAAAACATTGAAAATATTGCAAAAGCAATTGTGTAATTTGGCGGCGTTGGAATTGTCGCCCAAAATACGACCAGGACGAACGTAGAGGGAAATCTCAACCGAGAAGAAAAATCGGCAGCAAATAAAATTTTCCATCATAAACTAAATAAATGTTTCGACGTCGCGGAATGATATCTTCTTTCGCGCCGGCGAATGTGCCTAGCCGACAGTTTGAGGAGATGGCAGCAGCGTCGAGTGATATTTCACTTTAAACTCTTTCGACGTCTTTGTTATTTCTTTTCGCAGAGCGGCGAAGTGGCCGCCTCCGCGTACGACAGCAGATGGGAGTGCAGTGGTGACCTCGATTTTCGTCGCGGACTCGTCATGATCATCCAGCGTGCGCAGAAGCCCGTCTCGTTGACGGTCGCAGGACTGATGCAATTGAGCTACGCCAATTTTATCGCCGTAAAATATTTAATTTTTCGCGATGATAAAAGCGCAACGTCACTCAAAGTGTGCTTGTTTTTATTGCAGACCGTCCAGCTCTCGTTTTCGTTCTACGTGCTGCTGGATTCGTTCGTTTAGACCCGGAAAGTGGAAGAGCGTGGAGGTACCATTGGAATTGTCGCGTGGGAAAATTGGTGTAATTTCGAGGGGAGTGATTTTTGGGTAAAATGTTTCAAATAAAAGTTGTAGAGTATTAAATATGGAATAAAAATATTCATTGAAAATTGAATTTGAAATTTTACGAAAGCAAATTTGTTGATTTTCCTGATTTGCCTGATAAATAATACGATTGTATTTGGAGTAGGGGGTTGGATCGGCAAACGGAAATTGCCGATGATAATGATGATGATGCCGGCAGATAGGAAGAGGGGTTCCAAGGGTGCGCTGCCGCCGCCAACGACTTTTCCGGTCAAGGACGACGCCGCTGCCGCCGGCGGCTGTTGGCGGCCACCCATCACCCCCAGCCGAAACTCACACCGCTCGAAGAACGCGAGTGCAAAGTGTGCTTATATGCCACTCACGAACCACCACCCCCAACCCATCCAACCAACCACATCCACCATCCAACCTTCTTCAGCACCGCGCATCTTCCTACAGCACACATTTCTTCCAAGCAGTCTGATAAAAAATCATCATAATCAGAATCAATTTAGCCAATAAGTTAAAAGCGAGCGCGGCGCGTTGACCTTTCTAGTTTTCCGTTCGTGTGGCGCTCGTGATTGTGTGCCTTGTAGGTCACCGCGATGAGCGAATCGTCCGAAAGTTGTTTCGTTGCACAAATCGTACGGCGGCGGCAACGGCGGCGGCGGTGGCGCTATGCATCCATCGCTCTCTCCATAAAATCAATCAATTTGATTAGCGCCATCGTTATATATTGGTGTTATTGATCCGATATTATTCGAGCCCGTTTTTAGGACTCTCGAGTGCACGCGAGCGGCGGCGGCGGCGGCGGCGGCAGTGGCGAACGATGAGAATTGCGCGCAGAATTGCGAACGCCTCTTGCAACGTCAACAATGCATTCGTTACGCGGCGATTCGTGCGATTGGCTGCTTCAATCATTCGCATTGGTATTGTCGATTTTAGCAGCTCATTAAAAACTATCCATCGCTGTCAATCAATGTCGATAGCTGCAGTGAAACGCCATTAATTTGCCATTTTTTAAATGTCAATGTCTGCCGGCACGATAAAAAAAACCCAATGGGAAAATTAATTGGCTCAGGTGCAATTTTTTTTTATAGAAAATCCCCTTTCAAAGGAAAGCAAACGTAAAATTTAAAAGTACCATTGGAATTGTCGCACTTTGTGCATATCAATCAATAATTATGATATTTACTCCCGAATTTTTATTGATAAAGTGCGAAAAGCTGTAAATAAGTGAGTTCAGGAAAGATGTAAAGTTCTGAACAAGTATTTATGAAGATATCGAAGAGTTTTTTGCATAGCGCGCAGCGGAAAGAAGAAAAACGACTTCTTCACGAGAGAAATTTTACCCATGGCGTACGCCAACGGAGGCGGCGGATGAAAGAAGTAAAGAAAGCAACACACCAAAAAAAAATGTTGCGATATTTGAAACTCGTTGAAAAGCATCCATCGTGCGCGCAGGAATCCGTGGCGAAACTTGAAAGTTATTCGCCGCATACGCCGACGAAAAATCTCACATGCATTGTCGTCGTCCTTCGCACCTCTGCGATTGCCGCCCCCACAACCAACACAGAAGACGTGTCGAGTGCAATGCACAACAACCACGCTTCCAGTTCGTCGTATTGTACGCGAATTCACTTCGCAGTCGTACTTTCGCGAGTTGTTCAGGCCTCCATGGGGGCCGGTGGCTGAGTGGCTCACACTCGTCGACGCGGGGGGCGGTTGAAAATTTTAATAATGCAAATTGAAACTCGAGCGAGAAGGAAGACAAAACAGAAACGTATGTTCCGTTCGGATTCTTTTGTATCGCGTTCGCATTCAGCATCCACGACGACGACGACGATGTCGGTGGTGGTGGTGGAGGCGCCGGCCGAGCAGACGGACGGACCTGGGAGATGATGGAGGTGGGAGGAAAGCACGAAAGCGTGTAAAAAGCGGAAACGGCTTATTGTGTTGTTAACTTGGCGCGCACGTTTCTTCTGTTCCTTTGTCTCCCCTCGAGGCTGCAGTGGCGGTGGCGGTGGAGGCGGCGGAGTACTCCAAGTTCGCACGACGCGCGGATGGAAATTCTTCGCTTCATATTTTCCCGTACTCCCCGCTGCTTTTCCGTACTGTACACTCGACACAGTGTTTTGTTTGCGTGCGCGGGGGGCGGCGCATCTTTGCTAATGCTATTCTTTCGTTTCTTCGTTTCTTTGCGGAGGAGGACGAGGAGGAAAAAATGGGTGCGAGTGTGATGCATCTACGGCAGATGGCTTTATGCAACTAACACCTCCGTCGCAGACGTGACAATTTTTTTCGTATTATAAGTCTGCAGGCACGAAAAGAAGAAAAAAGAAGAAAAAAGAAGAAAAAACAAAAAACAACAAAATGGGGGGAAATCGTCGAGGATTTCAGAAAAGAAAATGTGGCAGGAAAACGAAGGAAAAAAGCGTGAAATAATGAGAAATGGTATTAAACGACATCTTCTAATGTATCTCTTAAATAATTCTGGGAAAATTTACGAGTTCTAATTGCGTGGAAAATTCAATTTTTCTAGATGTTTTTTTTTAGTTCCACCTTAAGACTTAAACGACAATTCCAATGCACCTTCTCAATTACCTATTTTATCCAAATTAAAAACTAAGCGACAATACCAATAATATTCAACCTATCAATTTTTCATTGCATTTTCTTCACATCATCCCAAGAAAATTTTGCAGATGAGAATCTTATGCAAATTGTAAAAATATAATCTGCTTCGAGTGTTGTCTTCGACACAAAACACTTGTCTGGAACGACAATACGAATACGACCACAGCGCTGCACGTGCAACTACTGCCGCCCCCAACACGATAGAGGTGTACTATCATCTTGACAACGACGACGAAACATGTAAAAAAGCAGCTAAGGATTTTTAAACGAAGTGCTATGCATACTGATGCCCGATATTATCATACCTTAGGGCATCCCCAGCCAGCGCGACGCACACGGAGGCGGCGGCGGCAGCGGAGGCGGCGAATACCTACGACACACGCGGAATAAATACGGGACTATCGCCAGTGCCGCCACCAGACTTCGCCCACCTTCGTCGTCGCTCTATTACGCGCGTCCTCACCGAGCGCACTGCCGCCCCCACATAAATGTATGCCGAGCGCCCGCGCGCGCTTATATATGAAGTACTTCGGGGGGGCCGGCGAATAAGTGCGCTTCATTCTTTATCACATCGTTGCGAGTTTAGCGTCATCGCGCGATGAACGAAAAATGGCGAAAAAGGCACAAGTCGGGCGCAAGTCCCCCCTCGCGTTATGCTTGCCGCCCCCCATTTCGCCGGCGCAAGTTTTATGAAGTGTATACGGCTCCATCGTGAGTGGAACTACTTGAGATTTCGTCGTCGGCGGGGATATTCTTAGTAAATTAAGTCTTGAGCGCATGTATATGTGAAGCGACAATACCAATGCGGCTACCCCACGCAGTTTTCATAAAATCGGGATGTTGAACCTCAAATTTGCATAAAATGTGATTTAACGCCTCTTTAATTAATTTCGTAAATTTCTAAGAGATTTTCTAAGATATGAAATGATTTTGATCGAGAGGCAAAAATCCAGTGATAAAAATAAATTAATTCGACGATATTTACGATGCGACAGTACGTATGGTTTTTGGTAAGCCTAAATACGAAGCATTCAACGCTCGCTCGCACTTTGTATTTAATTAAAGCCGAAATCGGTGCGATATGAAGCGGACAAACGAGTTTAATTAGGTTTTCGCGGCAAATGAACGCCGCCGCCGACAACGACAATACCAATGGCAACAATGCCCGGACCGGAGAAGACGTAAAAAGCAGTGAATCTGTACGTGGATAGCACCATCGTTGGTGGCGGCGCCGCGTCGCTTCCTCGTCAGTCAACCTGCGGAGCGGAACGTGGGGGCGGCAGCACACTAAGTGGAGAAGATGGATGTCTCTCAGATGGCGTTTTCGTTTCGGATGCGTCGTCCGTGAGAGGCGGCTACACACTCAACTGACATCGTAGCGCCGACGACGACGGCGAAGAAAATGAAGAAGAACAACATTAAAGCCGTCGCTGAAGAGAAGTGAAAGAAGAGGAAGAAATGAAACGAGACGCAGCGTGAGGGAGTCGAGTCAGTTGCACAGCTGACTGACGACTGCGAGTGTAACTTCGGCAGCCGTGGCGGTGGCGGCAGCAGCAGCGGTGGCGGCGGAGGTGGCCAGGTGAGCGCCAGAGAACCGGAACGGGTTTCAGGTACGCGAACGAAGCGCGATGCTTTGCTATTGATTTTCCTGTCTCGCATCGCATTCGTTTCGTATCCGCTGCCGCCGCCGCCGCCGCCGCTGGCGCGCAGGAGGAAGAGCACGGCCAGGTGAACGCCGGCAGAGGCGGTGGTGGCCGAACGGACGGACACGGAGGGCCGGAGAAAAGGTGAAATAATGTGGAAAGTGGCAGGAAGCACGCGCCGCTGCCGCCCCCCCAGGATGGTTCAAACGGTGCGACGGGGACGGCAGATGAAACTGATAGGAAAAGAAGTTGAAAGAAAGTTGACGCGATGATGATGATCAGAGCCAAGGACGGACCCGCGAGGGGCAAACGAAAGGACACGTCCTCATCACGCGACTTCATGTTCTATGATATTCCGCGCACGGATTTCGCACCGAAATGTAAGAGAGTCGACTGCCGCCGCCACCAGCATTCGCTGTCTTCGTCGGTGGCACACGGAGGCGGCGCGTGTTTCGAATTTAAATCGCGATGCGAGCGACATTTTCACTAACCTCGCATAACACTCTGAGAGTAATTGTCACATATTTGAATTTTTTTTGGTTCAAATTCTATAATAATAATGCGAATGATTCGAATTGTCGCCGAGAATTATCAGTCACTAATTAAAAATTCAAACTTCATAAACCTCATATCAAGCTCTACCTAACCAATCCACAAAATTAAATAAATAATGCAAACGAAGGCTGGTTGATTGAGAAGATTAGAATTGTCGCTGTCCAACAACTTTGACAGAAATTTAGGGACGGTACTAAAAATTAGCAGCTCACGAACAAAGCTGACATTGAGGCGCACTAAACTTTGCGGTAACGGAGCAGCACGTGGCGAACGACGGCCTCCCTCTTCGGTGGCGGTCCCAACCGCCGCCCGACCGCCCCACTAGTTATAAACCGAGCCGTTAGTGATGTGTTACAACCCGTATAATCGATGATTAGTCCAGGATACTCTAGATTACAATGTGCGTCCCGAGGTCCCCGGACTTGTTATACCCAAATATCATGGTACCGACCGACGGAGGCGGCGGCGGTGGTGGCGGCGAGAAAGTTGCAGCAACGAGGGCCCGACCGTGGCACGTCCCCGCATTAACTCACCTACGACCTCGTCGTCGTCGGCGGCGCACTACGCTATCTTCTCACACGTGCGACGAGATGGGGGCGGCGGCATTGGAAGTGTCGCCGAGGCGCGATACGAAATTACCGGCGCGACATTTGCAATCCGTTTGTTGCCTAGTGGACTGAAAGTGTTTCACCTAGTTCCACACTGGTGAGCGTCGTCGTCGTCGACGTCGGTGGCGGTGGCGGTGGCGACGTCGTCGAGGGAGCACCGCCGACAATTCCAACCGACAGCGGCGGCGGCGAGTTGTTGGTAGATCGAGCGAGGCGTGGAAGACGTTATAGTGGGTACGCACACCTTGGGGTTGCTAACGACACCTCGACCGTACCACGGAAAACGAAGCGACGAGAGTGAGAGAGAGAGATGGCGGGCGACTCCTGGGGGGCGGCAGACACACTTGAAATATGCATACCGGGCGAACCCAATCTTCATCACACTCAATAACTAAGCGCGCGCTTGATGCATTTTTCATTATCTGACTCGCTGTGTGTCGGTTCGCAACCGCCCCCAACACACACACATACGTGGGATGGCAGTGCCCGAGACCAAGGTATGATGATGGTACGTGATGAGGACAATGACGAGCCCGTCAGCATTGTCTCCGGAAAGCATTAAACGTAGCGGTGAAACGACGCGCATACATGTTCTACGTGTTTATGCATAAAATTAGAATTGACGTCTGGATGACAACGCGCGGCGAATCTTATCATTTTTGTTGCATTGCGTATTGTTCATCTGATATCAACCGAAAACACAACCAGAGAAACAGGAAACAGTACAAGTCAAAGCAAGCCTGGTGGAATAGGCGACAATTCGAATGTGACGCAAATGCATGTAAATCACTGGATGAAAGTTTTTTTCGCTGTTGGCGACTAAATTGCATCGCACACGGGACTTAATAGTATAATTCGCTCGTTCAACGAGAGACAATTGAGACTTCCTTCGGAGAATCTCGAAACGACGTCGACAAATCAACGCTTAATGCTCAGTGCAGATGACAGAACTTGTTTCGTCGTCGATGCCTCCGCAATTGGCTACCATGGGAATCGATTAAACAATCTTCAGCGCATTGAACCGATTTGTATCAAAATAAAACAAATTGAAAGATGAAGTTTCAATCGGCGACAATACCAATCCGATGCGTTTTATTCATTAGCCAGCGATAGATTACGTTCATCAAAGTTTCGTTGGGCAATCAGGCAAGCCAAGCCATGCCATGCAACTAGTGGCAATCTGCTCAGGAGATTAAAAACTTGCCGCCCCCGATGGTGATGGCGGCAGAAGGTGGGGGATAGCCGATGTCGATATGCGAACAGCGTACGCAAAAAGCAAGCAGAACCAGGTATGAGTTTCACATCGAGGAATCGAAACTGGAGCGCAAGCCGCCGCCACCACCGCCGCCGCCATGAAGAGTGGAGCAAAGTAAAAGCAAGCAACAAGACGGACAGAAGCGCGGGAGTTGCGAAAAGGGAAGGTCCAACCCTCTCATCGGACGTGACCGTGTTGCTAATTCATTGCTTATATCACCTCTATTTCTTCAGGAGGTCGCGCCGCCTCTTTTTCTTTTTTTTTTCGAGGTGTGTCTATACGTGTACAATTCTTGCTGGGAGAGACATCGTAATCGCTGCGAGTTATTTTCGAATTTCCCAGGTCATTCTGATGGTAATTGTTGAAACGACAATTCTTAATTTACCCGTTTTCATTACGAAATGATTTTTGAAATTAGAAATAAAAACAAATGAATGTTAAAAAGTACAAGTTAAGATGATGATGCATTAGAGGCAATATGTCGTACTGAATCGGAATTGTCACTGAGTGTAATCTCAGCGGATATAAAATAAAAGTTTAATCGTGTAGTAGTACGCGAACGCGTAAAGTTAGAATTGTCGCCTAGTAAAAACGCAGCCGAGCGCGCACCGAGAGACAAAAAAAATCGAGTAAATAAGTCGGTTAGTGTGTAAGGTGATCGGTGATAGAGTCGAGTCTAGTCTGGTGGTGGATGTACTGGTAGTAGATCAGTAGTAGAGTTTCGTCGAGCGGCAGCGAGTGCGCCGTGTGAATCGTGGAGGTTGCGCGAGCGGCGAGGACGACGACGTCGACGTCGAACGAGCGCTTCCAAGGCAGCGGAGGCAGAGAGCGAGCCGCCGTCGTCCGGCACGCCAGTACGTAGTACGAAGAGCACGCCGCCCGCAGCAATCAGTCGCGTCCGCATCGTCTAACCCCCCGGAACGTGAGCACGCAATCCGCGCGCGCGAGTGTGTGCCTCCACACGGCAACAAACAACCATCAACCCCCCACCACTCGTGCGGGCTCCCCTCCACTAACTACCGCCACCCCCCAGCCATTGCACGCGCCGCCAACCATAGTGGCTTAAGTTGCGTTTGTACGGTGGGTGATTTGCACATACCCCGAAGAAGAAGGTACCCTCTGAAGGTTACCACCAGAGACTACTAGAAGTACCACAAGTTCGAATCCGGGGATTCACATTGCTGACGTGCGCGCTCGTTTGCTGACTCAGCACTCGGCACGTTGATGTGCGTTTCGCGCTTCTTGTAGAAGAAGGAAGCGCGCGGATGGCGTCGTCGGCATCGGGTACGTCGACGACGATGATGCTGCTGCTGGTGATGGTGGTGTACGCCGTGTGCGCGGGCAGTGCGGCGGTGGCCGGCTACTCGTGGCCGGGCGACGAGACGACGACGCGACCGTCGCCGAAGGACTTCCACTTCGACCCCTTGGTCGTCGAGACGACCAGCGGGCTGGTGCGCGGCCACGCCAAGACGGTGATGGGTCGCGAGGTGCACGTCTTCACCGGCATACCATTCGCGAAGCCGCCCATTGAGCAGTTGCGCTTCCGCCGGCCGGTGAAGATCGAACCGTGGCACGGCATCCTCGATGCCACCAAGCTGCCCAACTCGTGCTTCCAGGAGCGCTACGAGTACTTCCCCGGCTTCGAGGGCGAGGAGATGTGGAACCCGAACACGAACATCTCCGAGGACTGCCTGTACCTCAACGTCTGGGTGCCGCAACGGCTGCGCATCCGGCACCATCCCGATAAGCCGGTGCACGAGCGCAAGAAGGTCCCGGTCCTCATCTGGATCTATGGGGGCGGGTACATGAGCGGTACCTCCACGTTGGATATCTACGATGCGGACATCGTTGCTGCTAACAATGATGTCATTGTGGCGTCGATGCAGTACCGAGTTGGGGCGTTTGGGTTTCTGTATCTGAACAAGTATTTCGGTCATGGTAGCGAGGAGACCCCGGGAAATATGGGTCTTTGGGACCAAGCCCTGGCGATTCGTTGGATCAAAGAGAATGCGGCGGCGTTTGGAGGTGACCCTGAGTTGATTACGTTGTTTGGGGAGTCTGCTGGTGGTGGGTCAGTCAGCATTCACTTGCTGAGTCCTGTGACCCGGGGATTGGCCAAGCGGGGTATTCTGCAATCGGGGACCATGAACGTCCCATGGAGTTACATGTCAGGCGAGAGGGCTCAGTCTATCGGAGAGACCTTGGTTCAGGACTGCGGATGTAACACCTCTTTGTTGGCCACCAGACCTCAAGAGGTCATGGATTGTATGCGCGCGGTTGATGCTAAGACCATTTCGTTGCAACAGTGGAATTCCTATTCTGGTATTCTGGGCTTCCCATCAACACCTACCATTGATGGTGTGTTCATGCCCAAGCATCCCATGGATATGTTACGCGAAGGTGACTACGAGGACATGGAGATTCTCTTGGGGAGTAATCAAGATGAAGGTCAGTGGGTCCCAACTTCTCAATTCTGTATTTTCTTAAGTATGAAACGATTCAAGTTTGAAATAAAGACCAAGGTCAAAATTTTATGGTAATCCCTATTCAAGAGAAGATGTCTGCAGGATTGAGTAACGAATTATCTAAAGACACGTCCCAGACGAAGGACCCCAAAATGTCTGATCCGCACCCAAATTGACGACGTCACGAACCAAACCAAAGACTCGAAAATTTTCCCATAACTCCGAATGAAAGACACGAACAATCACGACTCTAGGTAGTAAATCGATTGAATGGCCGCCTTCCTCATCAAGGCCTCCAAGCAGTCTGGCGCCATCAATACCATCAATCGATAATTGATTCTCCCCCCATCGTTTACCACCCCCACCCATCCTTACTATTACAACCCCTTCGGTTCTTGCGTTTTTGCGCCAAGAACGTAAACATCAATTCGCCGCGCGCGATTTAATAATTAAACGCGGCGAACGCCGAGAACAAAGCGAGAAATGCCACACACAAAAGAAGTAACAGCCGCCTCCTTTCCTCTTCGGTTGCGCGTTTCTCCATCTCCAAAGAAACCCTTCTTCTTCTTCTTCTTCGCGCGCGATTCCTTTGCCGCTGTGTATTTACTCGGCGAAACTTTTCCATAGGTTTTCTCTCTATTGCCGCCTTCTGCCGCCCCCACCACCATCATCATCACCGGTGGTGGCTTTTTGTTCTTGTAACAGCAACCGCCGAAGTTGCGCGCGGAAACGCTTCGTACAAGACAGATGTTTATTGAATGGGGATTTTGAAGGAAATGAAACGATATTTTATTCATTTGCGGAGGGAAGTTCTTAGTGCTCTTCTTCCCCGCCGCCGCCGCCCCCCACCGACTAATACCAACGGGAAGCAACCGAAGAAGTGGTCCGAACGGGTCTTAATGTACCAAAATACGGCGGGTGTACAGCAATAGCAAGTTATTTATTCGACTTCTTCAGTGCGTATTGTTGCGTTCGGGCAGACCGGAAGAAAGACCCATGCGGAAGAAGAGATGAGGAGAGGTACAAAAGGCGGCTTTGCTTCGCCGACGAGGAAACAGAAGTGGACGCTTTCCTGCTCATTAATTATCCATCATAAGCAATGATATCGTGAGTGCCATTCAAATTGTCGTTTTATTGAAATTGCCTTTTTGAATGCCTCTTGGAGAAAATGAACAATTTTTTCATTTTGAATTTTTCGGATATAACTAGTAACAGAAAAGATATTGCAGAAAACGTGAATGGGCATTGGAATTGTCGTCCGGCTTCCAAAACAAATTAGACTAATAATTTTGGTGTTATTTCTCAACGGGCATTGTTACAACTTGATGGATCTATCCATTTCACGTAATACATTCTTCCGCCGCCCCCAAATGTTGTTTGTACCGAATTTATCTACCTGTAGGCCGCTTGTTGCGCGCGCGATGGTGCACTAGCCGCCACCACGGGCAGCTTGTTGCATAATTTGGCGCGATTGTCCCGCCGTAATTTCCTTGGTAATTTTCGTTGAGCTGCCCCCGACCGGCCCCCAACCGGCCGCCAACGAAACGAACAGAGGCGGCTCTCAACTTTCCTCGGAGGCGGCATTTAAACGTAAAGGTCGGTCAGCATGTCTTGCGCGTGTTTGTGTCGTGTATGCATGTACTCGTCCGCCGCCTCCGCCGCCTCCGTCGCCACCACCGTCGCCTCCAAAGCGATGCATAAATCAGTAGATCGGGCGTGCGTGTAGATTATCGACACGTTGTTTCGTTAGCGTTACGCTTGTTACCCGGTACCGCCACCACTGCCGCCGCCAAGTAATTATTCGCGGCGACGTGATTGCATCGCGTTCGCTCGGCGGACGTGTCGCCGTCTCCGTGTGGCGGCTAACGGCCGTTACGTGATTAATTCAATAAGATAGTGAGGCGCGCATTGCGAAAAATATTGCTCTATTTATGCGCGCGTGCGGCAATTAGCAAATTACGGTTTAAAATGTAGCAGCACATTTTGTTCGAACGCCAATAATGTTTCCCACCTCTCTCTCTCTGTGGAGACGCGGTGTGCACAAAAGTTGCCGCCACCGCCATCGTCGCCGCCGCCTCCAGCTAACGGCATAATCTGCAAATTTGCATTGGGATGTCGCGGGCGGTCGTTAAATGAATATTAACCGAGTCACACACAGCGATGCGATTTAATTTTGCGTACGCCTTGGCGCATTAATATTTAAAGGAAATTTAAAGCGTAAACAGGAAGGAAAATATTATGACAACACAAACGTGTACCTACTCCTCTCGACTTCGCGCTATACCCGGAATGGATTTACACAATGCGTTCATATTGTTGACGTTTAACACGGTTTTGATGACTGTATACACGCGCGCGTACTTCCTGTCCATGTTCCGTATCCTAACCGGCCCCAATGCCGCCCGCAGGGTAGGCAACCCGCACCGCTAATACTGTGTTGAGTGCGTGAACAAATTAGTACCATCCGAAAATCAACGTACAATTTGTTGGAGCGTTTTGTTTCTGTTTGGAAAACAACTTGGAAGGCTTTCCGGCAAAACGACAATTCCAATGCTCCCTTGGACTTTCCCTTATATCTGCCAAAATATCAACGATACGAAAATTTCGTCCAAATGAAAATTGAAGCTCATTAAATTCCCCTTCGATTTCTATCGGGATGTTTTGCCGTCAAGTTAATAATATCCGACGTAAACAGGATGAAAGTCGATTTTTCTCATTTAACTTGTCTCCGATTTGCGCATTTTCCAATCAAAACGTATCAATGTCGCATCGAATCTCTTCAGCTCGACATCAAAAACATTATTAACAGTTCGCGTAATCCCTCTGCGCCCTTCGGCAAAGATTTCCCTCCTCCATGCCGCCCCCAACTCCTGTCAATGAGCCGCGCATCGCCGGACTGTTTAACTTTTACGTCGAGGGAATTGATTTGCATCATGAATATTCCAATTTTCTGCATTTCATAACGACGAAAAATTCGCCAACAAAAGGTGGGGGGGGGGCGGCGTCGAGGTAGAAGAGGTCGAAAATAAAATGTCAAACTCCGCTGAAATTTTAATGTCCGCCCTTCACACTTTCCGTTCTTCCGGCCGGAATCAATATGCGCTAATTAGTTAATAATTCGACGACGGAAAGGTGTCGAAATTGGCAACGCGAATCGAATACGCGAAGGGGGCGGTTCGGTTCGCTGATATGGAGTGATCTGTATTGACGTGGCGGCGCTAAGAACTTTCCGCGTTGTTTTCGCCGAGCAAAATACATTTGCAAATTTAATGATGACACATTCAACATTTTGCGTTCTTTTTTTTTATTCGTATTTCGCCTTGTTTGAAGGGCGATGATGATGAATGTTGGAAACATTGGAATTTGATTTGAATCTCATTCGCGCCTCGTGATGTATGTATGGTGCCACCCCCGAAAAAAAAACACGATGATGATGAATCCATTTTGCAATTTTGCAATGTTCAATTTGCATTATGTATATTAATTCACTTTTCGTTGAATATTTTATAAAGAATTTTTTTATAGGGGTGAAGGTCAAAATATATGGAATTTTTAAATTGAAATTTAAGTACACATGGTACAAAATTTTTGGAAACGCTCTATATAAAGAAATCGCTACAAATTCCTCAGAATTTCTGTCCAAAATAATTTCGCCAATTGTAAAATCACTTCGTGTTATATCAACAAAAAGACGAAGTTTACATTTTCTTGGTCCTAGTCATAAAGCCCAAAATGTCGGCCATCCACGTCCATTAAGAAGATACACGTATGTCAGGATTATTAAATTTGGCGTAACTTTTGTTTGAAAAATGTTTGCCTAAGATCTCAACGTAGGGCCGTAAAAAATATTGCGTCGCCAAAGAGAGCGGCGGTGTCTTAAAAATGGTCGCGCGGCTTTTCGGCATGGGCACACGCTCGCTCTTCAGCCGCCGCCGCCGCCCCCGCACACGTAATGTAAGCTGGCATATTTCTATGCTGCCACTTGTACTCTCGGCATCAACATTAAACGTAAAAGCATGATGTATATGCGCGTCGAGTCGTCCTCCTCCGGCCTCATATTACATTTATTGCGCCCGACAAAAGCGCGGCCTGGGTCCGGACCCCCGGCTTTACCGCCGCCACGGCCGCCGCCACCGCCTCCACCAATGTCGCCAAAGCCACCGCTGCCGCCTTGCGCGCTTCATGATGATGACAGCCGAGTGGACTGGCTAGGACTGCTGCCGAGACATCCGCAGAAGAAGAAACCAAGAAGGGCAAAAGGAATGTGACTTTTATGCCGTCTCCAAAATCCACACGCCGCCCCCCATGACAACCCCTGACCCACCCCCGAGTGAAGGGGCTTTGGCTTGACTTCAAGTGACTTTATCTAAAATCTAGAATCTCTACGAATACTCTGTACATACTACAGAAATGGTCAAACTAACAGAATTTTTTGAAAAATTTTAATTAAAATTATTTGAAACACCCTGTATATAATTTAATTGCAGCTAATAGTAATGACAATTTGTATTAGTTGTGTCAATTTTCCATTTTAATCAAAAAAAAAGTAAAATTAAGTCTTGAAACATCCAAATTGAAGAATTTTAGACGAACGACAATTCCAATGCTCCCTCAGAAAAATGCATGTAACTTCCAAACGAGTAAAGATACGAAAATAATTCCAAAATGAAAATTGTAGATAATTAAATTCCGGATAACTTTGTCCCTAACAGTATTTCTCGTAAAACTAACCATTTCGAAGATATTTCACTTTTTCGAAGAAAGCACCAAATATTTTCTAGCCACACGGTACCTTATGGTATATTACACCGAAAGTAAGATAGTATATAAGATATAAGTGGCAAGAGTTCGCAAAAGGTTAATATAGTGCTCGAGTTAAAGAGATAACGTCGCCTTAACGCCGCCACCGACGAGGACGACGACGGGCACTGTGCAAGAAGACGCTGGCGGTGGCGGTGGCAGCGGCGTCCCGAATGATTCTGATACGGCTGCCTTCGCATCGGCTTGCATTATTCAAGACGGGCGGCGGGCACAAGGCAATAGCAGCCAGCCGGCAGCAGCTTACTTAACTCGCACGCCGCCACCGCCGCCGCCGGAATAAATGCCACTGCTTGCTTACTTTTGCCCGGCTTCAAGCGTAATGGGAGAGAGATGGGGCGGCGGCGGCGAAGAAGGACATGTACGCGCTTTCCTTCGAGAGAAGCGAAGACATTGGATTTGCGTCGACTTACTTTTCAGCGGGCACGAAGAACGAGCTGAGAGGCAAAAAGGCATAAGACGTTTTTAAAAGCGCGCAGAGATGATGAGTTGTCGCGCCTGGTTTTCTCATTGTGGCCACCGCCTCCGCCCGTCCCTACAGTCGACATTTGTGATTTCCCCATTTCACGCGCGCATCCGCGACAGTTATGCAAATCTTATGAGTTATATTTTATACATATACGAACGCCGTCCGGAAAAGCCCCGAAGAGATGAATCCAACCGCCGTCGAAATTTTTATAAATGGTGCTGATGGCCGCGATGCGATTTTTTGGCGGATTGGGGCCGCGCGCGCGCCCCGCGAGTTTATCATCCAAATCCTGTCAGTCGCGCTTGATTTGGATTTAGCGCGAATTTGCTGCTGTTTGTTCTCTTGCAGCGGGCGCGAATCATAAAAGAATTATTGTGATTTATGGATGGACGCGCGTGCATATGCAATGGATTTCCGCGCGCAGATAAACTAACAAGCGGTGGCGGCAAAGCGCGCGCGCTTTTTGTTTGTTGCCATTGCTGCCGCCACACGATACTCTTCCGGTGATTATTTGAAAAAAAAGTTTGTAGCGAAAAAAGCGATATGAAATTCTTAAAATCGCTCAAGTTTTCAAAAATTTTCATATCTCCGAAACTAATGGACCGATTTTGGTGATTCAAAGGACATTTTACATATTTTGTCGAAAAAATAACATTGGTCATGGTCCCAAATCCGTACGGGATTCGGAAATATCCGAACTTGAAAAATGGTGTCCTAAAAATGTAAAATTTTCGCTTTTTTTCGCGTCTTTAACTGCGCATAATTTTGAAACGGTTGGACCAAATAAACTAAAATTGGAACCAAATTGTAGGTCTTGATGAGTACTTTCCAAAATTGTATGGGTTCATGCCCTTTTGGTCATGTGGAGTGCAGAAATCGCATTCGAAGAAAAAATTTGAAAAAAAAGTTTGTAACGAAAGAAGCGATATGAAAATCTTAAAATCGCTCAAGTTTTCAAAAATTTTCATATCTCTGAAACTAATAGACCGATTTGGATGATTGAAACGGCATTTATAGTATTTTGACGAAAAAATAACATTGGTCATGGTCCCGAATCTCTCCAGGACTCAGAAATACCCGAACTTGAAAACTGGGGTCCTAAAAATGCAAAATTTTAAGTTTTCACTTTATAAATTGCACGTAAATTTACCAGGATATTATAGTGGCTTGAAATACATCTTCGAGTTGTTTAGTAAGAAGCAGTCACATTAAGAAGTCGTTTCAGGATAGAATATTAAACCAGGAAATTCTGCAAACCCTACATTTTAGTCTTCTTGCAATGCACGCCTCTGACAATTGCAAACCGACAATACTCAAACACCACAATTCGCATCGTCGTTGGTTCATTTATCTCGAACCGAAGTTTCTCTCGAATCCTTCGCATGAACCGAACAGGACAAAAGTAGAACGCGCCAATTCAAAGGCGGACTTGTCGGAAATTTCCTGGAAATCTGAAAGGCTTCTCGCGTACTTTTGTTTCGCCTACTCTGATATCTTAACATATTCAGCCGAAGATATATTATTGTATTAGAGCTACGAAGTTAATACCACTTTTGGTTGTATCCTTGATGTAGGATGACGTCGTTTTTCTTTTGTCCATTGTGCACATTATCCGAAATCGTACATGATTCGTACATTTCCTTCATGGAATTATATCGTATTTTATTTCTACCAGTGATCCTTAAACTTTTCTTCAAAAATTTCCGAAGATTCCACTTCGTGATCGTGAAGCCATCCGAATTCTTCTTGATATTGGAACATGATACCTGTCAAATATTTACTCTGGGAGGAATACACACACACACACACATACAATCAATTCGGGAATAACGGGAACAAGGAAGAAAAGTTGCATATATATACACTTTTCCAAAATGTATATTTGTCAACCATTTAATATGTTTACATTCTATTTGTGCTACTTGAATGTTGCTCTTTGTTCATGTCTGAAGAACCAATTCTTGAAATTGATTTCCTTTATTTTTGTTTCATTTTTAATTTTTAAACTTGTTTGAAACTTCTTTGAAACTTGTTTAATATTGCAAGGATTTCCTTGACACTAAGCTGTACCAAACCACTTCACTTTGCGTAATTAAGTAATTAACAAACTTTGAGTTTTCAAGCCATAAAGAGTTATGACTTTAATCCCTGAATAGGCAACCCACTACACTTTAGTTTCACACTTTGGTAGGTTTTATTTTTCTTACAGTCCTTCCTGTACATTTTAATCAAAATATTTCTCTGTCCTTTTGGTTCGATTTCCGCTTCATTACATCCTACAACAACAACAACATTCCGGGATAATAGCAATCCGGGATCAAATGGATTTCCTTTGTACGGGGAACCAATGTCAATTTCGATATTAAGCCCCATGGATCGGGATTACATCAATTTCAGTGTGGGTGTCAGTGTGGTGGATCCTCGAATTACACCCAAAATGTTATATATCGGCAACCAGACAGACAGACAGCACGTATCGATTTCGTAATTAAGCAACCATCAGAAACTGATACGTACAACACCATGGAATTGCTATTTATCCTTGATTATTTGTGTTTTTCCATCACAAAACCCAAACAAAAGTTGTATCAAACCGAAGGATAAATTTCTATCTTCATTCATATTTTTGAAATAAAAATTATTGGACAACTTCTAGAACAAAAATGCTAAGTAACCATTACTTGAAATTTGATCAAGGACTCTTTGGAAACTTTCAACGTCAGCCATCTTGAGAAAATCCCCACCGTTCGTTTTCCTGGAAACTTCCAACCGTTCCCATCCAGTCAAGCGACCCATTGACTCTTTGACTGACATACGACACAAGGGGTTTGATAAAGGTGCTCAAGGATCTAATGGCTTCACTTCTTGAATGAAGTACACCCTCGAGTTCTCCTGCCTAACTCACGCTTTCTGAGCACGTCCCAGTTTCATGAAGGTGCAAAACGTTACACAGATTCGCATCATTGATTTTATCGATTATCAGTTATCAACAAAATAATTTTTGTTTCCTGTACAAAATTTTCCATTGAATTGTTTCTTCGATTTGTATTATTTTTTGAATGGAAAACCATTTTCACGTCTCACTTCTTCAGTATTGTGTAGATATATCGACTCCGAAGAAATCCGATAAGGGAACAAACGTGGAACGGAACCGAAGGTAATCTATGCTCGTGCCATAGATTTACGTGATTACGTGCACCGAATAGTTCCAACAACTCTTCAGAGGCGTATAATGAGCCATGATGTATTTTCACATGTCATTCGTTTACCTCTATCAGCTATTCTTCAGTCTGCAAGTTTTTCTGAACGCGATTTTATTTGTTTTGCATAGTTTGATTTGGTGTGCAAATTCGTTTTACAAAAATTTGCATTTTGAACCGGAAAAAAACGAAGTATCCTAAACGAAATTCTTGTGAAGTGTGTGACGTTAACGTTTTTCGTTCACGAACCTTTCTCGACCAGAAAACCAACGAGTTTCATGGCAAAAACCTCGTGCAAGAGAGAAATATGTAAATGCGTTGGTAACGTGGCAATAAATGTGAATTATATTAAAATATTCAAAATGTACGTTTCGCATAATGTTTCCATAATAAAACACAACAACCCCAACGGAATGGGTGCAGTATCCAACAGCTAGTGCTTTGGATAATGCCAAGTCGACATTTTCGCCATTTCGCCACGTTATTTCGTTGCTTATCTGGTTCACCACGAAGGATAACTAATGCATGTGTAATAGAAATTTTGCCAAACGTGCCGCATCGCGTTAAAAATAATCCCGACGTTGGCTTAATCTAATTAAATCCATGAAATTAATATTAAAACATCCATAGAATACAATTCCATTTATATCATAGGTTTGTTGACATTGTGCATTGTTTACATTGATGGGTAACAGGTTCCTGTAATTTTAATCCTTCATTAGTTACGCTATCTATTGTTTGTTTCTTCAATTATTTGAACTTGTCGTTTCCTATTTGACCTTCATTTGATTTGAGGTTAATTATTTGTCACATCTGATCGTAGTTATCCTGAAATAGTTCTGTGTCTTCGTTGGTGACCAAAATCCTCGTAAGTTTTCCTAATTCTATGTTTTTCTTTCCACTTTCTGGGGACTCTCTCAATACAAACAAAACAAAAAAAGGTGCAAATCTGTATGCGCTCCATGATCCTGTTGAAATTTAATATCCCAGTTTCATACGACCACATTGTTTTAATCTAACGCATACTTTGAATAACTCCACCAGAACACAAATAGGACATCTACTGACTTTCAATTTCCTCTTGAATTTGCAGCAAGCAGCCGAAAACGTTCGCATTCGACCACTGCTTCAACTCGATCGATCCCAGTGCAGACGTGTTCGCCTCCCAGGAAAAGGTCTTCGAATGTGTTGGCCAGGATATCCTCGACAATGCATTCCAGGGATACAACGCGTGCATCTTCGCCTATGGCCAAACAGGTAATCATCCAACATGAGAGCATAAAAGGTATAAGAAAGCAATTAGGTTTTTTTTGAATGTTACACCGGGGTGTTTCTAGCGGAAAATTTATGAAATTCATTAGTGTGCAAAAATGCGGACGCAAATCCTATTTGGCCAGTAAACTCTCGAGTGAACTAGGCTAGTAAATTTGGAGCGCAAATTGCCAGCCTTCGCTGGAGGCGGCATCCAAGGAGTATAACTCTAATCGTGCTACAAATTGCTTTCTCTCAAGGGTTTTCCACACGGTAGTAGCAAACGCGTCCTTATTCGTGTTGGTTCTTAGTTAGCTTGAGGCAATTTTTCCATCTCACACCCTTTGGTTTGCACATGGGAACGATATACAAGAAGCCTTTGAGGAATCTGTAAATTTGATGCATTTTCCAACGAAGAATTAAAAAAATGGGATGTCATTAAAGAGAAAACCAGTCAAATAATCCTTGAGGGACTTGGAACAATTTCTTCGGGTTGATTGGAGACTCAAGAACGAAAGAAAGTTTATTATAACTCCGAATTGCCCGAATTAAATCCGTTTCTTTGCTACGTAAAAAACACACCTTTTGCTCGAAATGTCTTGGAAAGGACTGCAAAAAGAAGGGCGAAATTAAACTGGTAGCACTAAGAAATATGAAACGACCGTGAAGAAAACGAAGCGAGGCAACCTTTGTGAAAACTCTGGTGAAAATTCAACTTTGTCTCTCTGGAGGAATGTTCGCGCCTCTTGCAAAAATATCCATGCATACCCAATGGCGTGCGCGCATTGCATTGTGGAAACTTGAGTCATAATTTTCCTACCCTCACACATATCAACACATGCGAGCGATTTTTTTACGCCGTGCAGAAAAAACCACCAAGCGATGATACGCAATAATCATAATAATCCAGGCATGGATGGCAAAAATGACAAGCGAGAAAAAAAAAACGTGCGTGGATGAACTGAAATGTAAAATGAAGTATTTTTATTGTTGGCAACCCACAATACACGGTGATATGAATGAACCATGTTGGGTTTTGTAAGCCCCCATCGCGTGTCTTTTATAATCCACACCCTCACCCATTGCAACCGAGTTCTGGATCTGACGCGCGCACATTTACTTAATTAAATTTTCTTTTATTGCGCGAAGAACAAGCGCGTTTATGGCGTCGTTTTGGTTCATCATTAACTCCCCGAAAACCATGCCTCCATGTTTGTTTACAATTCCGCATCTATATATAATTACAACTACGCGAACTAGGAAAATAATATCGCTACATAGTTTCGTTCGCTAGAGTCGAATGCGAACGGTCCACTTGAGACATGATGTTAATTAAAACACGCAATTTGCGCCGTGTCGTTTGCACTTTGCGCCATTATAAATTGTTCTCTCTAGTGCGCGTTTAATTGAGCGCCAATTTCGTTGCCAACAATGTTTTAATGAACCGAAACGCGCGCGACTATTTGAATGTCTGCTAATTATGATCGCAATTATCTTCCGGACAGGTTCGGGCAAGTCCTATACGATGATGGGCGCCCAAGACAACAAGGGATTGATACCGCGCCTATGCGACACCCTCTTCGACATCATCGCCAAGCAGCAGAGCTGCGAGCTGAGCTACAAGGTGGAGGTCAGCTACATGGAGATCTATAACGAGAAGGTGCACGATTTGCTCGATCCGAAGACGAACAAGCAGTCGCTGAAGGTGCGCGAGCACAATGTATTGGGGCCGTACGTTGATGGATTGTCCCAATTAGCTGTTACGTCGTTTCAAGTAAGCTACAACCCAATCGAACCATGTTTCTTCTGATTGTAATCAATGGCGTGCAACCCTTGTCTTTAATTCCGTTGAGAAGGGTTTTCTCCGAGTGCTATAACTCCTCCAAGTCATTTTGTAGCCTTTTGGAGTAATCCAACAAAAATTCTCCAGAGAAAACCTTGGGAAAGCTTCTTCAGAGCATAATTGTAACTAATTCGTTTGGGTTTAATTCATAGGACATCGATAATTTGATGGCTGAAGGCAACAAATCCAGAACGGTCGCTGCAACCAACATGAACAGCGAATCATCGCGTTCTCACGCCGTCTTCACCGTAATTCTAACCCAAACCCTCACCGACACCAAGACCGGCGTCAGCGGCGAGAAACAGAGCCGCATGTCGCTTGTGGATCTGGCAGGATCCGAACGCGCCGTCAAAACCGGAGCCGTAGGCGACCGTCTCAAGGAGGGATCCAACATTAACAAGTAAAACCCACCACGATCCCATCGAAATTATCCACCAAATTAAACCATGTCTTTGTTTCGCAGGTCGTTAACAACGCTCGGGTTAGTCATCTCGAAACTAGCTGACCAGTCGAGCGGTAGTAAGAATAAGGACAAGTTCGTGCCATACCGCGACTCGGTGCTGACATGGCTACTGAAGGACAACCTCGGTGGTAACAGCAAGACGGTGATGGTTGCGACCATCTCCCCAGCAGCCGACAACTATGAAGAAACCTTATCAACGTTACGTTATGCAGACCGTGCGAAACGCATTGTCAATCATGCCGTCATCAACGAGGATCCCAATGCGCGTATCATCCGCGAGCTGCGCCAGGAAGTGGAGGCGCTCAAAGAGATGCTCAAGCATGCAACGGTTCGTCCTGTTTCATCAGCACACAAGGAACATTCTTGTAATAGTTGTTTCATGCTGCAGGGCTCACCCGTGGGTGAAATCCAGAAAATCGACATCAACAAAAAGCTCATCGAGAGCGAGAAGCTATACAAGGAGATGTCGCAGACGTGGGAGGAGAAGCTCGTGAAGACGGAGCGCATTCAGAACGAACGCCAACAGACTTTGGAGAAGATGGGTATTAGTATTCAAGACTCCGGTATCAAGGTGGAAAAGAACAAATTCTATCTGGTGAATTTGAACGCGGATCCGTGTCTTAACGAGCTCCTCGTTTACTACCTAAAGGTTGGTGTCAATGATGGTTTTTGCGGTTGGGTGCTATATTACATACGACGTTTCTAATTGCAGGAGCGGACCGTCGTTGGCGCCAAAACGAATGGCACCGGTCCCGAACCCGACATCCAATTGTCCGGTTTGGGCATCCAACCGGAGCACTGCATTATCACCATCAAGGAGGGTTGCTTGTTTCTCGAACCGTTGGCCAACGCGCGCTCGTACATTAACGGCTCGCAAGTGAGCACCATAACACCGCTGAAGAACGGCGATCGTATTGTCTGGGGCAACCATCACTTCTTCCGCGTGAATTGTCCTCGTTCAATATGTAAGTTCCGAATTCAGCCCATATGTAAGTTACAACGCCCACACATACATTCTACGATTCTAATCCGCATGCAGCATGACAGATTAGTCCCACTAATCTCAAGCAATTTCACCCCGAAACGCATCATTTGTCATCATTACTCTTCAGACGGTCGAATTTTAACAGCCAAATTGCGAATGTGATCGATTGATACTCACACGTTGTATTTGTTCTTTTTGGCGATTTGCAGTGTCCGCATCGGAGCCACAAACACCCGCACAATATATCGATTACAATTTCGCCCGTGACGAACTCATGCTGAACGAACTTAGTAACGATCCCATCCAAGCAGCGATTTCGCGCATGGAGCGCCAACATGAAGAAGACAAGGAGGTGGCGTTGGAGAAGCAACGCCAAGAGTACGAACGCCAACTCCAGCAGCTCCGTAATATCATGTCGCCCACGACGCCGTATCCACCATACGCCTATGATCCCTTCAAGTTCAAAACAGCAGCATGTACGCCGACGACTCAAATGCGCGTTGATGAAATGTTCAAACGCAGCATCGGCCAGCTGAAGACCGACATCCTGAAGGCTAATGCACTGGTGCAGGAGGCGAACCGCTTGTCGGAGGAGATGGGCCGACACACCAAGTTCAGCGTAACTCTGCAAATCCCCCCGGCCAATTTGAGCCCGAACCGGAAGGTAAATTTCGTTTGCACGATGTGCGCAATTTAACCCACTCGTACTTCGTTACGTTAAATTAAACGGTGACCTCGGAGCGTTCTACCGCCCGTGTTCATTGCTTTCTCTAGCTCTTCATTACTGCGGGTCTAATCTCACGTTTCTATTTATGGCATTTGCAGAAGGGCGCGTTCGTCAGCGAGCCGGCAATTTTGGTGAAACGCGCCAAAATGGCGAGCCAGGTGTGGAGCATGGACAAGCTCGAAAACAAGTTGATAGATATGCGGGAAATGTACGACGAGCGCTGCGAAAAAGCGATAAACCTCAAGGTATATTTCGACTACTTTTGTTATTCGCCCCCCGAAACTATTATTCCCGTAATATTTCAGGAGGAAATCGACTCGAAGATCGATCCATTCTACGAATCGCAGGAGAATCACAACTTGATAGGCGTCGCTAATATATTCCTGGAATGCCTCTTCGAAGACGTCGTCCTCGATTACCACACGCCAATTATCAGCCAGCAGGGCGAAGTGACTGGCAGATTACAGGTACGATCAATAAGAAAGTAGGAGCGCCCCAATTCACTTCCTTTTTGTTTTTTTTTTCTTCTCCTCCTCCAGGTTGAATTAAGTCGCATTTCTGGCGTCCTGCCAAAGGATAGAATGTGCGCGGCCGGCTCCGATAGTTACGGATCCTCCTCCGAAGAAGGTGATGACGATGACGACGAAGAAGACACCAACTCCCAGCAAGTTACCATCCGCGTCAACGTGAAGCAAGCATCCGGCCTACCTCTATCCCTCTCGCATTTCGTCTTCTGCCAGTATACCTTCTGGAATCATCCCGAACACATTGTTATCCCGCCGAACCTCCCCGAACATCATATCCTCTCCAGTCAGAAAGACTCGCTGAAGTTCAACCATGAGAAAGAATTCACGGTACCGATTACTGAAGAGTTCCTGGAGCATTGCTCCGAGGGCGCCCTCTCCATAGAGGTATGGGGTCATCGAAGTGCTGGCTTCACGCGCACTAAACCCGGATGGGAGGTTGAGCAACAACAGTTGGCGAAGGCGCGATCGCTGGCCGATCGTTGGTCCGAACTGACACGTAAGATTGAGTTGTGGGTGGAAATCCAGGAGTTGAACGATCAGGGCGAATATGCTCCCGTGGAGGTGAGCTGCAAAGCGGATATGCTCACTGGTGGAGTTTACCAGCTACGACAAGGACAACAACGACGCATCCAAGTTCGCGTACGACCCGTGCATAATTCGGGAACACTCCCGATTATTTGCCAGTCGATCGTAAAGATCGAAGTTGGCGGCGTTTTGGTACGGAGTCGATTGCAGAAGGCTCTTGATTCGTACCAGGAGGAAGATTTGACGGTGCTACGCGAGAAGTGGAGTGAAGCATTGATGCGTCGTCGTCAATATTTGGACCAACAAATTAAGAAGTTGATTGACAAACCCGATAAGACGGAACAAGACACCGAACGGGAACAAAGCCTTGTTGATCAATGGGTGAACCTTACAGAGGAACGTAACGCTGTGTTGGTTCCCAATCCAGGATCCGGTATTCCAGGTGCACCAGCTGTTTGGGACCCTCCACCTGGAATGGAACCCTATGTTCCCGTCTTATTCCTGGATCTAAACGGTAAAACCATTAAAATTTTCATAAAACATTTGTATTAATCCTTTTATTTTCAGCTGATGATTTATCTACACATCCTTCTGGAGGAGACGTATCAATCAGCGGTGTGAATTCAATCCTCTCCAAAGAAATCGGCAACAAATTCTACAATCTGCAAATCCTACAGCACCTCGAGAAGGACGTTTGCGCCGTAGTCTCGTGGGATTCCTCCATCCATGACAGTGTTCACTTGAATAAAATTACAGATCGTAAGTTAAACACCATCAATGTCGACCATAATTAACCCATTTATTAATTACAGCCAACGATCGAGTGTACTTAATCCTAAGAACAACAGTCCGCTTATCGCATCCAGCACCCATGAACCTGGTGCTCCGCAAACGATTAGCATTGAACATCTATAAAAGACAAAGCTTCACGGATCGTATCAAACGGAAGATTGTACGATCGGATGTCATCATGCAATCTGGCGTCACCTACGAGGTCGTTTCCAATATCCCAAAGGCAAGTGAAGAGCTAGAGGACCGAGAGTCACTCGCACAATTAGCCGCTTCCGGCGAGGACTCCTCGTTAGTCGATGGCGAAACCTACATAGGTAAAATATCCAACATTTTTCAAACCATTTTATTTAAATGAGTAAATTTGCAGAAAAATATACACGTGGTGTATCAGCCGTTGAAAGCATCCTGGCTTTGGACCGTCTTCGACAAAGCGTCGCCGTCAAGGAACTGTTGCAGGCCAATGGTCAACCTTTGATGCGCAAGACTGCATCAGTCCCCAACTTTTCACAGGTAATTTTCACATTTGTAAGCTTCAACACAGCAGAACTCTCATTGTTTTGTTTGTGAACTTTTGCACAATCAGGCTTTGGAGACGAGAAACGGGGTATGTGATGAGCATCTAGTTGACACACTTACGTTTTGTTTCTTTGGATGATGTTTCTCATTTCGTCCTGAATTATCCTTCCGCAAAAATGCCATTAACCATCAATTTATTGCATTCTCCTATACATATGCAAGAAAGCCACTAAAACGTTGTTTATGTTTTAGCTGATGCGTTTGGACACAAGCACGGAATCGCTGAACATGTCCCGTTCGGAGAGCGTGAGCGAGTTGTGCGAATTTGGTGCGAATCCATTGCGTTCACGAAGTTTCGGCAAAGACGCCGAGATGGCACCATCGAAACCGTTTGGACTAGGTAAGCGTTGTCGCATTGCGTGCGCTCTTCGCTCATATTCACATGCGATCGAAGTTGCTCAGATTCTCACAGCATATTTCACAAATGTGTAAGCGTTGAAATTAGAAGCAGTTATCTATCTAGTAGATGCGAATCGAACCAACCAATATCAGAGATCGTAGGAGTTTCAGCGTAAATCATAGTCATTTACATAAAATCTAGCTTAGCATAATTAGTAATCGATCGAATTAGTTAGTTTCCTGTTTCCAAATTGATCATTTGTGCACATATGTAACAATCACTTACATATATTGCATTTTTAATTAATGTTCTCTGTTTTTTGAATTTAATACGATGCACTGTCATGTGCATTTATTCTTCGTTCTTTTTTGAATCTCTTATCAATGTATCATTCTCCAGTTGCATTTGAATGCCGCTGCTGCATTCATTTCTACGAGGGCCTCCTAATTTTTGCATTAGTTTCGCTTCAATCTATTTACATATTATGAATGCGAAAATTTGATTTATTCCCAATCAAAATCTCTTTCTCTTGAAACTTTCTCTGTTGCAATATTTTATTTCTGTGTGCAGCTGCAAGTTTAATATTTTCAAAATAATCGTTTTTCTTTTCCAACGCTTTCTTTCCGACAACTAAACGACTCTCGTAGATTATGAACAAAGACGAGAAGAAAGGGAATTGGCATATGATAATTTTGATGATGTGTGGTTGCTTTTAAATTTTTTAAACTCTCCAACCTGAGCAATGCTTCACTAATGTATTCGAATCTTTTCCTGCAATGCAAACTCAAGGCTCCATTCTGTCAGGTAAAACAAAAAAATGGAGGCTTGCACACACCTACTATATTGAGATTGCCATGATTACATAAGTGGAAACCCATACGTTTGTTCGCTCGTGAAATTTGCTCTCCAAACTCTGTTGATTCAATGCGTACGATTGAACCTGAAACTTGAAAGCCCCCAGCATCTTTTTTGTTTTTGCGTCCAATATATATACAAACGAATGCTTGACCAAACACATACAATTAGTTGGTGACGTTGTCATACGTTTTGAGATTGTGCAAGCGCACGAAGAGCCGAAGCATCTCAAAGGTGTATGCCGAATTGCGTGCGTAGATGGTCATATTGTTTTTTCTTTGGATGATGATGAGTCGTGATCAGTTCACGATGTGATCGTGTAACTTGTAGATGGTGTTCTAGTCATGTAGCGCATCGATCAAAGCATGTCTCTCTGTTCTGTTTCTCTGCCGCCACCCCCGAACCCCCTCTGTCTCTTTCTTGCTGTCTTATCGATATCATCAACGCATCCATCATCATCATCGCCATCATTTGGCTGGCCTAGCTAGCAGTGGCATTTACCATCATCATCATATGCAACTCATTCTTGATGTCATAATTACCATACTGATTAGAGTCTGGCCATGATGATTGCATTTGCATTTCTTATACTTTACTCACGACAATTACAACAACACGAGTTGTTGGCCAAACACCAAACATGTTTACGACAACACGAGAATTCAATTCAGGCGTTAAAGTCACAGAGACTCTCTTTTAGAACCTATTTGCAGAACGAAAAACATAACATTATCTTCAGGGGTGGGATTTTTAGCATGGGGGTAGCAGGTTTAACAAATTCCATCAAAACTTCAACGACTCCGAGGGCGTAGACAAACACAAATTGGCATTCTTGCATGGTCTGTTCAATGTATTTTAGAAGTGTTAGTCTCTTTGACTTTACAATTGAATTAACTGCGAGTTTGGTCATTGTCGCCAGTTTGGGTGGCGTGGTATAATGGCGTTGAAATGCAACCATACTCATTGCGATTTTGCTGTCTTGCAGCTCGACCGACCTTCTTAAATCTCAACTTGAATTTGAACTCGCTGCGATTGCAACAACCTTCCGGAGTGACCAAATGTATGTGTGACAATTTCGTCCAATTTTTGTAGAACTCCTCATTTTGGTTTGGTTTTCGTTTCGTTTCGTAGTTTCTGGCTTGATAATTAATTCCATTTTGTAGATTTGTTTTATTATTGTTGTTCAGTGTGATGTAATCAATGAATATTTGTAGTTTCGCCTGCCAATCCCAAAATGGCGCTGAGTCGAATGACGACGCTACACGAAGAAATCCCGATTGCAAGGAAGCATTCATTGGATTTGATTGCGGATGAGATTACCGAGGAGGACAAGGAGGAATGCGAAGGATCGGATGCCAAATCGGATTTTTATGTAAGCTTTTATGTAACCCATTAGCATAACGTCCCTATATAACATCAAATTATTTCAGCATCGGGCTAAATCAGCAAATCATCGTCGACGAACCCTGCCAACTTCTCGTACACTCGATTCTCTCATGGAGTACGCCCCGAAGACGAGTACACCTTCTGCAAACTCCAGTGGATATGGTTCGCAGGCAGTTTCGTCGACGAACCTCTCCAGCGAGGATTCCATGTCCTTGAGGAGCATCAGCGTTGATGATACTCCTGATGATGTGCGGCCTACAACCGACCACGATGATGTTACCAATGTATTTCTTCTACACCCACAAAAAATCATATTTATAATGCAATCATTTGCAGAAATTCAACGAGAATTTGAAAATCATATCCGAAGAAACGCGGCAATCCTCCTCGCAGGAAGAAAACTCCGACAATGACTCCGCTATCAACGGCATGGACACAACGAACTCAACTGGTGAAAAGACCGAATCCGATACGCAATCTGAAGAAGGTGTTAGCAGCACGACGAATACGAGTAACAACAACGTGGTGAAGACGAATCCATCATCAGGGAAGGTCGTTCGTCGCACCAAGACCACCTCGTCGACGAAGTTTTCGAGCGTGCAGCGTGCATCCTTCCCCGGAGAGTATGCTCCAGATAGTTCCACAGACAAACTAGAAGGTATACCAAAAAATTCCAATTTTATCACATACTCATCGTTTTGTTGCAGAAGAAAGTGATAATAATTATGGTTCCCGTCCTGATCTCAATAAACTAATTGATGTACCTGTACCTGAATGGGTCGTATTGGGTGAAAGCGTACTGATACGTCCGTATAACTCGTCCGGCGTTGTCGCCTTCATCGGCCCAACCGAATTTTCGAACGGTACATGGGTGGGAGTCGAACTTGATGCACCAAAAGGTACCCATGATTTTACAACAACAACTCCAGCTAACTTTCCGTTGTTTTTTCGTTTCAAGGTAAAAATGATGGCACCGTGCAAGGAATTAAATATTTCACGTGCAAACCCAAGCATGGGATGTTCGTCCGAGCTGACAAATTGATCCTTGATAGACGTGGACGCGCCATGCGACAATACAAAGCGCAGGCGTTGGCCCAGGCCCAGGAAGCAACGGGACCCGGATTCAATCACAGCCGATGCGCATCCGGCAAAGGTCAGTTGAAGAACTGACCCCGCAAGCGAATGCATTCAACCTTTTACCTAATTTGATGCAATTTTTTGTTATTTTTCGATGTATATAATTGCCGCCTCCTACAATTAACACTTGCGTTATGATAGTGATATCATACTGAGATTTTAACCATGTTATTAATTATTGATTATGATTGCTAATAATTTATACGAATAGTTTTTCGTTTTTAGTCGCTAATTTCGCGTAGAAACCTCTAATTTGGGCATGCCGTGCGAATAGCAGCGTCGCTCGCAAATCTAGTAAATTGTCTGCTTTCTAGGTGATATCATGCCGCGCTCCAGGTCCCGCGGTGATGGCTTGAATTATTACATGGGTGCTCGACCATGCCCGAAAACCAAATACAGTCCTAACTAACACTAGTCCCCTCCATTGAAAAACCACCCTAATTAAATTTTAAAAGTGTGAACTTTGTTAACTATAAGTATACATTTGTAACATGATACACACGACAAACACACCAGGTATGGGATTAATTACCGATTAGATTTAGGTGTATTCGTTAGTTGATTAGTTGCGCCGTCCTTACGATGAAACAAATTGCGTCAAACATTTCTCCTGAATTCACACCACACAATTTACACGTGTAAATTTTAAGATTAACGTTTAGCAGCAAGGCACTTAATTTGTACATTCCGAATTCACCCATTGAACAATCATGTAGATTCATTAGATGATGTTTGATAATTTGCAACACCCAACACATACACACACATAAAGGAAGGCTGTTTTGTATTTAAAGTAATAATATTTAACAATGATGAGAAACATGTATATATGTTCTGTGATAATCGTTTAATTTCGTTATAATTTCAAAATCATTGGGTTGTATCTGTATCTGTATATTTTGTCCTTATCTATATCTAAGAGTTGTACATGTCGCATCCATTAACACCCTTCAATCAATGTATCTACACACATTTGTGATTATGTTCTTGAACTGTGCACGTTGACAATTCGAAACAATGTCAAGCAAACATTCTATTTTGTGGTAATTAACAAATTGCGTCATATTTTTATACATGAAGAGACATTGGATGTTGTTGGCATTACTTCCGCGCGCACAAGCAATAAATGTGAATAATTTGCTTGTTGGCAATTTATATCTTAAGATTCAATGCACACACGAACACATCGACACCAAGATTATAGCTCAAGATATGCGTTCGATTTACGGCACAAGACATCTAATTTATAGGCTTCACTAGAGACTAATTAGTAACGATGAGAAGAGAAAAACAAATGCAAATGCTAGCAGCTAGTGATAAAAGTGCATTTTTCCCGTATTTCTGTGTGACGTAGGCGGATCTCTCTCCCTGCGATTCGTTAGGAAAACTCGACTGTCGCTTTCGTTGTCTGGCAGCACGTAAACAAATTAAACAAATTAATCAAATGTTAAATGTAACACACGAGACACACATATTACACTTTGAGTGTGGAACGCCAAAAATGAAACGAAACAAAAGCAACATTCCCAATAATAACTTTTCCGTCTAATATATTCAATAATCATTAATGAAGAATATTAATATATAAATATATATTAGGTAAATTATATTCGTACTGATATATACGGATTGATGAGATTGAAGTGAAGAATGCAAATGGTGATGATGTTGAAGCGAAGGAGAAGATATATTAATTGCCAAACAAACAAACAAATACACAAAAGATATGTCAAAGTAATTTAAATCTTGAAATGTTTGTAAATAGATTTTGTGTAGTGATTTCTTCAGGTATATATCCGTTTGATCTGACAACAAAAACATATTTTACTAATAAGCAATTTTAAATGTAATCAATCAATCAATTGATTCCAATTGCTGCATTTACATGAATGACTAGTCCACGATAATGAGACGAATTTCTGAACTTGCTCAGACCACAAACTTACATGTTTTGCATTGATATGACAATGAAACAACAACAAACGCCCAAAATAAGTTAAGTTACAGATGGAACAATATGAATTTTCTGTCCAAATTGATGATGCGAATCCAAAATCATAGTTTTAAGTGATTGTATAGTTAGGAAAATCAGCAACACACAAAAAAACAACCAGAAAGAGTAATTAGACACTTAATTATTCGTATTGTATGATTGTATAATTTTAATTGCAATTTGAGATTGTTTGCTCATCATATTTTAGATGCATATAGTGTAAAATAATTATCATTTGAGATTGTATATAATCAGCCAATTAATTTTTGTAGCTTTAATTCACTTATTGATAATTAAGCTTTAGAAAATGATAATAGGAAACAGGATTTTTCTCTATCTCTATCTTCTTGCATTTATCTGTCTGTGTACGAGATAGTTGGCATTGTAAATTAATTGTAAATAATTAATCTCAAAGTTTAAATGTTAATTCGTACTATTTATGCGTTAATTAGCCAACCAATAATTTGCTAATTATAAGAAATATGCAACTCTGGCGCGATACAATTGCAAAACAAACGTGATGATTTCAAATGAATGGGTAAAATATTCACACAAATGACATAAAACTAAAGAATAAAAATATCCATAGCAATCGTATTTCAGTTGTTCATAACCTCATTAATTTAATTCATCAATTTCATCCTTCTTAATTTATTTATCCATGAAAACAATAAATTATCATTGGATAAATGGATAAATTCATCCATAAATCAATATGAATCCCAAGAATCATAAATTTTATCACTCCTTTGCACGCGTTGCACGAAACATTGGAGGTGATAAAATTTAACAACATTCTAAACCAAACAAAACGACGACTAAAACTTGCTATTTGACAGGTGGCTCCCTCATGTTCGCAAGCGGCGAACAATGCAGGCAATTTGCGTAACTTGTATGCGCATAGATCGTAACTTTGCAACGCAGAGAGGAAACGGAAACCGGAAGCAATGGAGTGGGAGAAGGATGGCCTCTAATGAGTTGTTAAGGGATGTAGAAGAATCGTTCCCGGTGCGGCAATTAAACGCAAATTAATCACGATTACTTACAGGAGTACTAAACGTCTTATAAATTCAATTCGTCGAGGGATTGTTGCGAATTTGCACCTGATTTACTGCAGATTTTAACTAATTAGGTTCCAATTTTTGCCCAATGAAGATAAACTGAGGGCTATTTTTTTAGGGATGCGTTATCAAACAAGTTTTTTGGAAGGATAACCTATAAATTTGCCCAATGAAGATAAACTGAGGGCTATTTTTAGGGATATTTTGTTATTATTGATGATAATTATAGTAATAATTTAATTATAACCTATAAATTTGCCCAATGAAGCTGAACTGAGGGCTATTTTTAGGTTTTCTTTGGGAAAACTGCAAATTTGTTTTAGGATTTTTTTTGGTTAGAATTAAACAGTAGAGAAACAAGAAATAAACATTTATTGTTTAACTTGAAATGCAAATTTGCAAGTAAATTATCAATGAATTCAAAATGATGTGCAATGAAGAAGAACTGAACGATGTATACATTTTTACATACAAATTTATGGTCTGTACTTTTTGACATTTGTTGTTTGTTCTTCATGCAACAATGTAGCAACACATTCAATTAAACTCAATAAAACTCGGTTTGTTGTTTCATGACCGAGGATAATTGAATCGACGCCATTAGGAAATTTGCATAATAACAGGAGAGTGGGATTGATTTGAATAATTTTATACTTTCATTGTTGTATTTTTAGTGGCGACATTTACGACACGCACGCAACATAAAAACATGGCGGACCAAAAGGATGACTTGCGAGACTTCTCGGGAGAGATTTATAAATCTGCATAATTGCGGCGAAACGATCCAAGTTTTCCTGTTCGATGTGTGTGGGTGGATGGTTGCAACATGCGCAAAAATAACAACACACCAAGTGACGCCATCATTGTCAAAAATGCACATCTAATCGTAATTTGTTACGGCGAAAGGAGAAACGAGGTTAGAGGACATAAATCACCTCTCGTTGCACCTCGTATGAAATTTGCAAGATGCGAGCACGGGGGTGGGGGGGAATACAAAGAAAATCCAAGACATGGAGAGCAGACGGAGAAAACGGCAAAGAAAACAAATAAGCGGTAAAAAATGTTAGCCACTTACCGGAGTAAGCTGTTGAATTATCTCGCAGCTATAAATAAAATGTGCTACGCGCCGAAAAATGCACCACCACCACCACCCCCCACTACTAAAGTCCTGGAGGACGATGATGGTCGAAGGGGTAAGGACGAAGAATCCCATCCGGGAAATTCCCACCCTGGATGGGTCGGGAATTTGCACCAATGAGTTTCCTCGACGCAAATTGAAGGGATGGAAGTATCCTCCACGGGAACCAATGACAGGACGCTTTTGCCGCCGCCGCCGCCACCGCCATCGAAGCCATCGTGACTTGAATCGGCTCGCTGATGCTGATAATGATATCAGTTGCGCCGATACAGATTGCTATCGTTTTCGTTTGTCCCGCGCACACGAAGTTATGATGTTATTTACATGGTGCCGAAATGATTTCCGGTTACGCGAGGTGTTGAATCCATCCACAAGAGGTGCAATGTCATTGTTTTGAACCCACATCATCGAGGTTAAAATCCATTAAAATGGAGAAATTAACGCAATTCGTGTCGAAATCGTTTTGTGCAGAAAACAACAATAGTTTAGTGAGTGCGGACTTGACGACGGCCATCAAGAGTGAAGAGGACACTCCCGCACATGAAGACCTACGGAAATTACCCGAAAATGATCAATGCAAATCTCAAACGGGGGATATTGAAAAACCACCGTTGGTGTCGACGAAACCAGCGGCCAAGAACTGGCTCATCTCCAACGACCCGATTACCATCTCGAAACCCACGACGTCCACCCATTGCATCGACCTTAGTCTGAACCATCAAGCCAATGTGATCTATACATCCAGTTTGATTCTGAACCAACGAGGATTTCATGATCCGTCGCTGACACTTCTTGGGGCTTTCCCCAGCAAGCATCACGACCTTCTGGGGGCGACTCCTGGGTCACACAAGTTGTGGTTTGATGTCAGCCAGGTGAAGACCTCGGCGTCACCATCACCATCGGTGAAGAATAATGGATACAGATCAAGTTCTTCAAGTCCCATCGACCTCGAGGACTCCAAATCATGTCCCGAAATTGAGAAACCCGACGGAGGAGGAGATGATGATAAACCCAATGATACCATGGATGATTCTGAAAAGAAATGTAAGTTATGAAATTTAAGGGTCATTTACATCTTGAAACCAACCCCCACCTAATTTTTTGGTTTGTAATTTGAAGTTATGGGTTCGCAAGTTCATAAAACTCCATGGGGGCGGCCATATAATGAGAACTAATTACTCCCCCATTTTAATCCACATTTTTTGCACTGATTTCGCGAAATTTCTTTGTTTTCCCTCCAGCGAAGATGAGACAAAAGAGATTTCAACACTCCCTCGAGGACGCTCAAAATGTCTCAATGAGACAAGCAATTATCTTAATTATTTTCTTATTACCTGAACAGCGACTTAAACCCATTCGGTTCCATTTCATTTCATTTCATATCCTCGTTTATTGTTATCACTCACTCTGGTTTGTTCTGCAAGAGTACATCTTCGTATCTTTCTTGCCTCTTCGGCGAAATCCCTGCCGTCGCTCCATTGGGCGCGGTGCTTAAATGTCAGACAAAGTCGAATTAAGAAACTCCATGTACGGAAATGTAATTAATTAGCGTCGCGTATCGCAGGTTGGAGACGAGCGAGGCAACTCTTTTAAGTAATTAGAAGGGCCGTAGAAAAACGATTCGTGCAGGGTGCGAAGAGATTACTCCTTTGCGTCCGCCTCCACGGGAAAAGGTTGATGGAAATGGTTGAGAGATGAGGGTGGTTTCAATGACGAATTGTGCCCAAGGAGGGTTTTCTCTTATATCGCGTAGAAGTTGAAAAAAAAAACGTGGAAAATAAACAGAGTGGTGGGGGTGAAATGAAAATTAGGTAGATGTTTTTAGAGGAAGGGTTGTTTGCTTTTTCCAGGAAGATTATTTAGGAAAATTTAATTTTTTAAATCATTTGATTATTGGTAAATTTGACATTGCAAACATAATTCAAAAATCTATACCGAAAAATGCAAAATTTTCGCTTTTTTTCGCGTCTTTAACTGCGTATAACTATTAAACGGTTGAACCAAATAAACTAAAATTGGAAACAAATTGTAGGTTTTGATGAGTACTTTCCAAAAATGTATGGGTTCATGCCCTTTTGGTCTTGGGAAAAGAAGAAATCGCGTTCGAAAGAAAAATTTGAAAAAAAAGTTTGTAGCGTAAAAAGCGATATGACATTCTTAAAATCGCTAGAGTTTTCAAAAATTTTCATATCTTCGTAACTACTGGACCGATTTGGATGATTGAAACGGCATTTATAGTATTTTGACGAAAAAATAACATTGAGCATGGTCCCAAATTTGTGCGGGACTCAGAAATACCCGAACTTGAAAAATGAGGTCGTAAAAATGCAAAATTTTCGCTTTTTTTCGCGTCTTTAAATGCGTATAACTATTAAACGGTTGAACCAAATAAACTAAAATTGGAAACAAATTGTAGGTTTTGATGAGTACTTTCCAAAAATGTATGAGTTCATGCCCTTTTGGTCATGGGGAGTCCAGAAATCGCGTTCAAAGAAAAAAATTTGAAAAAAAGTTTGTAGCGAAAAAACCGATATGAAATTCTTAAAATCGCTCGAGTTTTCAAAAATTTTTATATCTCCGAAACTTATGGACCGATTTTCATGATTCAAAGAACATTTTACATATTTTGCCAAAAAAATAACATTCATCATGGTCCCGAATCTCTCCGGGATTCAGAAATACCCAAACATGCAAAACGGGATACATGAAACTACAATTTTTGGCATTAAATCCAGTAATTTACCAATTATAATAATTGCGCGCAAACGACAACATAAAAAAGAGCAATAAACCACCCCAAAACGCTATAATATACAAGCTTCTAAGTGC